>JAYJML010000316.1:0-24359 GCA_035610835.1 Ophiura sarsii | reverse complement strand
GTAACATTTGTATAGGGTGGAACATAAAAAAGTTGATCGTTTTTGCTCCTCACAAAATATTTTGATAGTTTGTACAATTAGGGTTTAGCTGAAGATAGTCACCAAATTCAGAACAAGCGCAGAATGTGCTACCAAATTTGCTAAGAATCACTTGCCCAAAATGTACACAGAAAAAGTACAGGGTGTCTAAAATTATGATGAAATAATGCATAAAATGAAGGTTTGTATATAATATTCTATGAAATTAAGTTAGCATGGACTATTCAATTAAAAGAAAATGGTTATCAAAATGAACTACATGAATATCGTTAAAGTTCCTTTTTTTTTTTTAACAGTGCGGTCCAAAATAGGTCTAAATAGCAAATTTTTCATAAATCTATGAAAAATTCTGTGAAGAAACAATTCTGGCTTTTTTAGTTAAATGTTTTACTACCCAGGGTAGAAAAGGACCGAAGAGTCACACAAATGAAATAGAGAGACTGCGATTTGGCCATTGTTTAATCAATAAAATGAATAAAACTGTGTAATTTTTTACATTAAAACACTCCCTGAATTGAACATCATATTCTAGTAGAGAATGGCTAGATAACAATTCAATATTATTATTCATAGTAGCAGGCACATGTTATTAACACATATGAGAAGTTCGAAAACTTTCCTATGCAGGGGAGGTTGGGGCAACTGGTCCGGTTAAGAATATTTCATGATATATAAGATTAAAGCTCGTGTAAATATTTATGGAATTGCTATGAAAATATTACCCATGTAACTGTTTACATATAACATCAATGTTAAAAAAGATCTAAAGAAAAGGCCAATTACCACTAACTGAAAACTTTACCTGGCACGGACCAGTTACCCATCATTGGGGCAACTGGTCCTATATGTTCCAACGGTTAGAATACACAGAAATCTGTGAATGACAACACGGAAACTAGGCAGTATTTTCTTTACAAACACATTTCCATGTTATTTAATATGTAAAAAGGATACATGTCTCATGAAACCCATGTTTTATACAGTTTTCGTGGTTAGCGTGTAAAAAGCAGTATACTAATGGTGTGCAAAGCAAGCGAAATTTTCGACTGCACATTTATTAGATAAAACGGTATGAACTAGTTAAATGGTTACATGGTTGTGATATTCAGATGCCCCATACATTTGTCTATATATACCCCTTTCTTTAATGATTTTATTTACTTCATATAATCATCATATAGTACTTATAATAAACCATCTTGATATTAGCCAGCTTTTCATGTTACAGGGGAAGTAAGTCAATATTACAATGATGACCCAAAGGTTAATATACACAAAAAGCAGTGGTGGATAAATAAATAAATCATGATATTTCGTCATTGCAAATACCTTTACAGACACCATTCAAAATATAATAACGATGTAATTCATAATACCGAGGTTTCAAACCATTCTAAAGCAATTTTATGTCATATTGTAATCCTTTAATAGCAGAAATAGTGGTATTAGACCCAAAATGCCCCAAAATGTCTAAGAACTAGAAAGAATGTGAATTATTTCATAATCTATTCACATTTCAATACCGAGTCATGTTTTATTGAAACTAACAACTAATTTTCAAAATGAATTTACAATTTTGATTAAGTTTCTGCAGGCGGACCAGTTGCCCCATACCCCTTCGGACCACTTGCCCCAACAAATTACTTCGCACTTTGTCGAGATGAAACATTATTCAAACACGCCTGTGACGTAGTCAATTTTACGCCAAAATGTTTTAAAACAAACCACCATTTGACATAATAATCAATAACTAATACATTTCAGAAAAAAGGCAAAACTGCATTTTTGTTTTTAGTCATTACACAGATTTCTGCAGCCAGCGAGTATCTTTGAATTCTTAGTTTAAAAGTGGGGTGAGGGGGATGAGACGCAACCTGAAATCTAATATACAGAATTCATGAGATACTAATAGATATTACTAACACAACAATCAGTTGTAGGAAGATATCAACATGAAACGGATTCAAAGGAATTCATTTCAGTCAGTTATATTTCAAAAGAGTAATACTGAAACCATTCAAATTTCAAAGATTTGTCAAACTAGACCCTTTTACTCTATATTTACGGCCTCCTGAACTTGTAGTAAAAAAAAGAGGGCTCAGAGGTACAAATCACGAGCAAAGAAATATTTGGAGTAAAATTCACAAGCTGCTGCTCAGTCTGCATTTATTAGATAGATGTTGCATGTACTTTGACAAAACATTGGGTATTTTGTTCAATGCTATTAGCATTTTCCCAATAATTTCTTCACGAAAACACCCTAAAAATATGTCACGCGAGTCACAAAATAAAACAATCTTTTAAGATTACTAAAAAAATAAAGAGATTCATCTAATGGTTAATATTTGCAATTGAGTTAGTGGTGCTTTATCAAATAAAGATTTTTTTTTTATTTGCCCTCCACAGGCCACTACACACATAACAGAAGCCTGGGCACATTGTAACTCATGCACAGAATGAGATATATTAGGGTGTTAGGTTCTTATTTCAGAAAAAAAACAAAACAATTTGGTCACACTTGTACAATTCTTTGGAGAGCCATTTGAATCAAGTGATGTCAAGAAACCTGTTTTGTAGCCTGTCACGCGAGTCACATCAAATAAATTGTGATATCTAAAAAAATATTGTTTGTATGGCAAATATTTGTATACTTAACTATGCATACACAATGTTTCAACTGATACATATAAGTAAAGGAAAGCTAGTTTTCCACTGGCAATGCATTCAAAGATGGATTTTTGTAAAATGTCACGCGAGTCACAATGGAATGGCTGTTAACAAGATGGCTTCAGGACAGCTTTCCATGACCATTTTAGTTAAAACTCAACAATTTTGCGCGCTCCGCGCACATTTTTCTACAGGTTTAAACATTATAATGGCCCTCAAATTATACTAAAAACAGTACAATTTAAAATGTGTACCATAAGTTCAATCTTTTTATAACAATTGGAAACAAAATTATAGTAATAAGCATCGCGCATATACAACTTTATCAAGCTTCTAGTCTTCACATTTTCAACTTGAAGGCTGAAATCATGTATATCATAAAATTATCGCAAATTTTGTGCATGATGGTCAAATTATTAGTATCGCAATTGAAAACAAAATAAATGTTTTGTTTACATTAAGAGAGTATGGTCATATCTCTCTCCTTACAATGAGTTGTATTGTTTTTGGTTTCTGGGTGTTATGAGTGTTATGATCGATTATTCAGTATTCTTAGATCACATGTTGATTTTATCCTCGTATTAAACAGTGTTGGCTAATTGAACATTAAACCAGCCGCGCAAGTGAAAATCTGTCAAAATATGCAAACTTGGATGGAAGTGTTCCGTGACTACTCTTACGTAATCACAGATATCTCCGTAATTACTTAACAAAATTAAACGCTGTTTTCTTCCAATTGTAGAAAACTAATTTGGCCTCATTTCACCGTTTGGATTGGAAAATTCAGATACTTAAATTAGAAAGTTATGATCGCCTAATGTTACGTTGTAATTTTTTTGAGACACCCTGTTTATGATATCGGTCAGACTTGCATTTAAACCTATTTTAGATACATAATATTAATAATTAAAAGTTACAGCGCTTGATAAATGTAGTGATTTTGGGTTAACAGATTGGTTTACTTGGTGAAAGTTCTGATATCACTAATGTTTTTATATATGAATGAGTACCAATAGGTTAAGGAAGTGGAAAGAAATTATGAGAGGTGTTAAGCATATATAATGTGCATTAAAACTAAAGTAGGCCTAACTCTACCGCTAACTCCCAGTGACTTCTAATTGTGATTGAAGTAGACCAGTCAAGGAGTAGCAGTCATGGCTTAGGCTTACTAAATTTGGTAATATTAACCACTAGATTTGATTGAGAAATTTGGAATAAAATGAAGTAACCTACTCATCAGGTCAATTTTTACTTTGTAGGCATACCTTATTTATAAGTATTATGAGGGTAAAGCTTAATGATTGAACTGATCTGGTTCTATTATGGCTAGCCCCGCACGGCAATTAATCCGGGAATTATTAAAATTGTTTTTAAATGGTTATTTCGGCAGTTTGATCGTGAATAAGGCCCGAGTTTAAAGTCTGTTAATAATTTCAATGTGAGTATTCAAGTTGTGTTTGAATACCTATGCCTCTGAAAAAGATATATAAAGGTATATGCCTCTGAAAAAGGTATATTGTCAAATTTTACGGGGGGCGCCCGCCCCCTCCGCCCCCTGTATACGCCACTGAATGAAGTTCGGGAATTGGCCGAGGAGGGTTATAAAATATGATTATCAATCTGGTTGGTGTGTGTGACTTGGGAGGGGTGGGATTGTAGGGGTAAAAGTGGTTTCAGAGGTACCGAGCGAGGGTTAATGAAGTAATGCGGTTTGATAGGTAGGGGTTAATAACAAATTTGGACTAGCAGAGCTTTGGACTGATGGGGATTCAGACTCAGTGGCGTAGCTCAGGGAAGGGGGGCAGGGGGGAAAATGCCCCCCCCCCCCCCCCTTTGACGAAAAAACTCAATTTGGGCCCCTTAAAAAAAGGGTGAGAAAAAAAGTAAATAGGAAAAAAATGAGAAAAAAGACCGAGGTTATTAGCCAAAAAGAAGGCAAAATTGTACATATAGTACATTTACTGTGCGATTTTTTTTTGACTGTGCGATTTTTTTTGGACTGCAGATATAAATCCTTAATTCCCCAAAACTCATCTAAAGTATAGAGTGATAAAGATCTTTATCAACTCATGTCTAAGGTCCTCAATATATTTATTGCATGGGCAGTAAATAGTTTACATCAGGTTTCCATGAATGAGCAATCTCTAAATAATCGTGAGGGCGGGGACGAGAAACACATTTATTATTCAGCATGGCCGTAAATGCTAATAGTATAATGTTAGTCAAAAACCCCATTAAGCGTTGTACTAAACTGCTCACAAAAAGTATCGAAACACTTAGAAATGATCCAATATATAACGGTTTGAAAAAGTATGCATTAATCGAAGCAAATAATCAAGTGAATAATTTTGTTCTGCGTATTTTGACACCTCGATCGTTGAGATACGATGTTGCGGGGCGGAGTTATTGTCATTTCAATGATCGTGGGTCCACTTTCTAAAGTGACACTCATCCCTATTGAAAATCACGAATTTGATCATTCTAAACAGTATTGCAAACCTCTTTCTATAGGATGATTGTCACTTTTGAAACTGGACCCACGACCATCGAAATGACAATAACTCCGCTCCGCAACATCGTATCTCATCGATCGAGGTGTCAAAATACGCAGAACAATATTATACACTTCGTTATTTGCTTCGATTAATGCATACCCTTTCGAGCCGTTATATATTGGATCATTTCTAAGTGTTTCGATACTCTTTGTGAGCAGTTTAAATCCAATACAAGGCACGCACTCATCCCTCATTTCATTCAACGAATAGTTTGAATAAACGTATAGTGTAGCGAGCAAGGAATGCAACAATGGGTAATAATCTAGAGTAAATACTATCTTCTTGTGAAAGCATTTTATTTATTTAATCAAAAAAAGTCTGTATATATCGACTACACACCACACACAAACACGGCAGGCAGCTACTTATGTAAGCAAGATATTGCCGTCGCGATAAAATGATTTCGCGCAATAGCCATAGAGTTTGCACAATTTTCATCGTATTGGGGCGCAATTTGATTACAAGTTTTAATGGAATTGAAAAGCGGCCATGTGTGTCATGTCACTACCGTAATAGCATCTAAGCGACAACAAGCTTTTAGTTGCAGCGGAAAATTCTATTTCGCGCCAATTGTAAAACAGGGGGAGTGGCGACGTGTACGGAAAGCGGTACGAGGAAGAGGATAAGAAGGAGGAAGTGAAGGAGGTAGGGGGAGCCGGAGGAGAAAGGGTAGGGACATATGCAGCGCAAATGAGGGGTTACGGGGTCACGTCCCAATAATCTTAATGTAAGGGACGTTAAAAACGTTATACTATACCTTTTTAGTGCTAAAAATGCCAATTTGTGCGCGCTTTGCACGTATTAGTTTCAATGTTTCAATATTCAAGCTTAACAAGAGGGCTTCAGGAAAGTTTTTTCTGGACCATTTTTAGTTCAAAAACTGTGGTTTTTTTGCTCGATTCGCGCTCACTTTTTCAACAGGTTTCAACATTATAATGGGTCTCAAAACACACCAAACATTCTAAATATTATGTTCGGACGTTATAAACGTCATACTGGACCATTTAAGTGTTAGAAATGTCAATTTTTGCGTACAACGCGCGCATTAGTTTAAATGTTTCATTATTCAAGCTTTACAAGACGGCATTGCAGCACAGTTTCCCATGACCATTTGGTTCAAAAAGTCAAAAAATTTCCGCGCTCCGCGCCAATATTTTATGCAGGTTTTAACATTATATTGATTATATTGGCCCTCAGACCCACCAAATATTCTGAATATGTGGGGACGTTAAAACATTATTATACTTTACTATTAACTGAAAGTTAATACAGGAGTATATTGTTTTTGTTTCTGTGGACCGACTATCATTTTCGAATTACTCGAAAACTAATCGACCTATTCCAATCAGAATCGGCACACAAGGCGTTATTTTTTCTCGACATGCGCTACGACTCCGCGTTTCGGAAAAAAATACGCGCTGGAATTGTCGTTATCGTGGATTTAGCTTATCTCAGATTATCTAATATTATCTCTCCCATTGAAAACAATGGAAAAATACTCCCGATGAGATATCTCAAAAACAAATTGAGCTAGTGCACTGATATTTAGCACACAGGTTGCTGATTACAGTACCCTGACTTAATGTGCCACCGGGAAAATTTTGACCGTTTCCATGTCATCGGGAGCCATTTTAATCAAAAAATACAAAATTTCACCGGTTTCCATGGAAACCATGCACGAACCAAATCTGATGAATTTACAAAACTATGCATCATACATGTTGAACATCATATCTAGCATCACGCACCCAGGTTTTGGAGTCAAACATGCAAAAATGAGCAATTTAGAGCTAATTTTTAATTTTTCACTACGGGTTCAGGGAAATTTGGTCGTCACGGTAACCCGATAAGCCACGTCACATATTTTCAGGCGACCGATCTGAATCAACAATTTGTGGACTAGACCCGACGCTGAAAATTTCGTTCCAATCGATCCATTCATTCTCAAGATATTGCGCCGAGAAGGTTTTGGTCCTGTATCGGCTTGCTGATAGTCTGCTAATCAGGCCTATTTGTGGTAATTTTCGTGGTACCGTAATGTTCGCGCTTACAGCTTACCATGACATTGGTGCACAAATAAGCATGCTCAAGTCTATTTTCTTGGAGCGTGCAATTCTACGTGTCTCTTACCGTCTTACCGCTCCCATAACCCTCCAGGGTCGTAGGGGCACTGCATGACGGATTTCTTCACCATCTCCCTCCATCTGACTCGGCCATGTGCTAATGCTTGGGTTTCTGCGAAAGTTTTCCCAGTACATTCTGTGATGTTGTCCCTCCAACTTTTCCTCTGACGACCTCTTCTTCGCTTCCCCTCTACGGTGCCCTGCAGGATGGTCTTGGAGAGGCCACTTGATCTGGTTACATGGCCATACCATTTTAGTGTTCGCTTCTTCACGGTGGCCAGCAGGTTTGTATAGCTCTTCATGTGTTGTGCCACTCTCCGACGCACTTCCTCGTTTGTGATGTGGTCAGTATATGAAATGCCAAGGAGGCGTCTTAGACTGCTCATCTCTACCGCTTCAATCTTTCTCTGTAGTTCTGCCGTCCGGGTCCATGACTCGCATGCATACAAGAAGATGGAGAGCACAAGGGCATGCAGAAGCTTTAGTTTGGTGCCGAGAGTGATGTTTTTATCTCTCCAAATGGGTTGTAACTTGGCCAAGGCAGCTGTTCGTAAGTGCGATTCTTGAAAGGATTTCTGGCTTGGAACCTTCGTCGCTGATGATGGCCCCAAGGTATTTGAACTTCTTAACTGTCTGTAGTCTTTGGCCGTTGACTGTGATTGGTGTTGCTATCACTTCGTCTTTGTTACATCAGCTTGGTTTTCTCTGCACTTATTTCCATGCCGTATCTGGTCGATGTTTTGTCCAGTTGGTCAACCAAAGTCTGGGAGCACAGAATACCAAACACACTCGTCAATGTAAATGTTGCACAATGTGCACAGAATGAAATGCGCGAAAATTATAGAACATTGAAAAATGTATTATACTCCACTATTAACTGAAAGTTAATACAGGAGTATTTTGTTTTTGTTTCTGTGGACCGACTATCATTTTCGAATTACTCGAAAACTAATCGACCTATTCCAATCAGAATCGGCACACGTTATTTTTTTCTCGACATGCGCTACGACTCCGCGTTTCGGGAAAAACTACGCGCTGGAATTGTCGTTATCGTGGATTTAGCTTATCTCAGATTATCTAATATTAACTTTTCGCAAAAATTGGTATAGTGATGGGGTGTTTTTATCACAGACCAAAGCGCCAAATTTGTATAAATGGGGTGTATTTTGAGGATTATTTGTAAAAAGCACCCAATTTTGCACTAATTGGGTGCTTTTCTAACAAAATTGGTATATTGATGATGGGTGGGAATTTGGCCAGAAAATAGGTATAGAGAAAGTCAAATTTTCGAAGTCCGGCAGGCAGACACATCCACGTTCGATGTTGGCAAAAGTACCACCCCCCCCCCCCCCCCCCCGGGTCAGAAGGCGAGCGTCCGGGCTGAAAATAAGGATGGCGCTGTTTAAATAATCATATCGTAAAATCTGATTGGAAGCTGTACACTTCTTGACGATTTGATGAAATTGTAATGTTACGTGTAATCCAATGGGACACTTATTTAGTGTTGGGCACCTTTCAGTCATCTGTAGAACGGGGCCCCGTTTCAATTGAGGGCGCTCTATTTAGTGTCGCACTGCCGTCATTTTTTACACGGCGATTCATTAAGTGACGGAAGTCCGTCGCCCGCCGGAATGCGAACAAAAAACACTTTTCAATAGAGGGCGGGCTTGCGAACGGGACTGCGTTAGCAAGGGAACGGCCTCACGTCACAGTAATTTTAAAAATTCATAAATAGCCGATTCTGCCGATTTTAAACAACGAAATAACTCTCTTATCAAAGAGATAACCATTACAAAGGCATCACTTCTAAATACTACGGGGCATATATTTAATGTAAAAATTATCACTCTTACACTAAAAATTCTATAAAATGGTGTAATCTCGTCTAGAAAATGGTGGTCTCATCGCAGCAAACCGGTCAAAAAATACATAATTAAAGCTTGTGTCGTGTGATGTTGCGGTTAAAGGTTAAATTAAATCATCTAACTTGATGTCGCAAGGAGTTCTGATATCTTATGCTGCCCTCAACTCGATGGATAGTTCCTTTTTATGCAGATAATTGGGTGTAAAAGGGGAAAATTCGATCATTGCGCAAATTGACGGGTGTGCGTTACATTGGTTACGTACACCCGTCGTTTTAGAGCGCCCTTAATTGAAACGGGCTCCCGTTCTACAGCTGACTGCCTTTAGCATGATTTCAATGAAAAAACATGGATAGATCATAAAATTGCCTTGCAGTTTGTGTTATAAACAACTGACATGTTAATAGTGGAGTATTTGTTCTCTTTGAGTACCTTTCTTGTTATTATTATTATTGGTATTTTATTCAGAAGCATCTCGTGGCCTGCAGGCCAAATTACATGCTAATAAACAATATTAAAATTACGATATAAAAAATGCACATTAACAACATCAAAATATTGCACTTGTAGGATTGAATCACAATTTACAAATAAAAATATATATATTAAAGATAAAATGTACACAAATTAAGAAACAAAAAAATGTCACACTTCATGGAACTTTACTGCACGACCAGTCGTGAGAGATAATGGGTACCTAATCATTTAAAATATTGACAAAATAAGGAACAGGACTATTTTGGAAACGCTGAGTCCTACAATGAAATGGGTCAAGTTGCCACTATTACGAAGTGATCTGTCATGACACTCCAGTCTGGTAGGAGGGAGGAGAGATTTTGTCCTCTCATTTTTAGGAAGCCCTTCAGCAAGTCTTCGACAATGCTTCTCCCTCCTTCCAGACAAGGTGTCAAAATGGTAATTACCCAAGGCTTCATCATAAGACTCATACTTATTCTCAAGTATAGTTCTACAAGCCCTTTTTTGGATGGATTCCAAGTCCTTTTATTGTTTGACAGAAATAGTGGAGTGCCAAACTTGCTGCTAAAACCAAAACGTTTGAGGGTCCGCAGCATGAACAACCTTTTATTGGCTTTCTTAAACATATTGTCAACCTGTGTGTTCCACTTAAGGGGGGGGGGGGGGGTGAATCAGATTTGGCCTATGTTAAAAACCATTTTACGCAACTTTCCCGAATAACAGCCGATAAGTGTTGTATACCATATTGTAGCCCTTGATGTCTAGTTTTGAAAAACGCTTTCGGTTCCGCTCTGGTTGCCATGGTAACCGAGCAAGGGCTCTGATTGGCTAAACACGGGAACAGTCATAACTCAAAAACCAAATAACCCACTGGGGTCATAATTGAGGTATAGATGCATTAGAACAATACGCACAAAATCAGGGTATTTTACACCGTAATTCAAAATTAAAAAGGAAATTTAAAAAAAAAAATCTTCATGAATTTGTTAGCATTGCTCTTCTTAACATCTATGCAAATTTTCATTACAATCATACATTGCGTTTTTGAGTTATGGCCGTTTCCGTTTTCCAGATACGCGCTTTCGCTGTTTTGAGATATAGGCCGTTAAAGTTTTGAAACACATGAGGTCGCTTTTGCATATCGGTCAGACATTTAATTAATTTTCTTTTGCAATTTTCAGTTGGAGATTGAATTATCATAATTTTTAATGAAAGAATCATAAAAATCGAGTGATGCGTTCTCTTTTTATTAATTATTTAATAATAATAATAATAATAAACCATGCTTATTAAGCATTATTTAGTTAATTTCCTTATATATAGCAGGGTGAAAAACAATAAAATACATAAGAAATTAATTGTTACAACATTTTGAACCCAATTTTTGTTTTACATAAATCCTGAAACACATTTTAGCTCAAAATTAATGCAGCATAATTGTTTTAAACTATTTATTTATAATTGTTTTTAAAATGCCTTATATATCACTGGGTGAACGTTTTTGTGTATAAAAAGTATAGGAAACACCGTTTTTTGACCAAATTTTGAATAAGTACAATCGGTCATATCTCGAAAACTACATACCCAATTGCTATCAAACTAAGACCTTCTCAAAGAAGGAATTCCACAAATTATGATCGCTGCATCATCTCACTTTTGCCAGTGTTTACAATTTGACAAATTTTCCTGACTCAACCCCCCCCCCCCCCCCCCCCCCCCCCCCCCCCCCCCCCCCCTTAAGGTCGTTTTGGAGAAACAGGCCTAAAACCTTGGCTTCAGCAACGGGGAGTGGATCGGTACCGATTCTTAAATCACACTGCAGGGGAGTTTTGCCAAAATATACTTGAAGGGCCTGACACTTGGAGGGATTCAACTTGAGCATATTATCCTTTGCCCACTTGGTAAATTCATCAAAATCAGCCTGCAGTAGTCTTAAGGATAGTCAGAACAAGAAACTTTATGTGCAAATGTCAAGTCATCAACCATACTTTAAACATCTCGAGTTTGCATTTTCACCAGCTTCATTAATGAGGATTTGGAAACCAATGGTGCCTTGAGGAACCCCACCACGAACTGTAACATAATCGGACATTATCTCACACATTGTTGACGATTATGGAGGAAATCACAAATCCAGGGAATGATTGTCCTTCGGATTCCAATGGAAATCATTTTTTCAATGAGATTGGTATGGTCGACCAAATCGAAAGCCTTGGAAAAATCCGTAAGGACTACCGTTCCCACATTGCAACTTTTATCAGCCCCCTGGTGCAGATAGTGAATTAGGCTAACCAAATAATGTGCGGTTGAGACACCTTTAACACTACCAAACTGCCTTTTATCTATTTTATGCTCCACATCATTCAAAACCCATCTGGTAACAAATTCTTCAGCAATTTTTGCAAACACAGAAGTCAGAGACACAGGTCTTAGTTTATCAATAGTACGTGATGGACGTGTAATCGGTGGTTGAATCGTCCACCGATGTGTTCACCACCGATACGACTCTAGTGGGCTGATAGCTGAAGCCTAATAGCTTGGAGAATGGGTCATGTCATTGGTAATTTTTAATTTGTATTTGCTGTTGTGATTATTGTTTTTGTTTGTGCATTTATATCTTGTTAAATAAGAGAAAAATAACTCATATCGCTAACACCAGGGGCGAGAAATATAAAAATAGTAGGTGGATTTTGTTTCGGAATGGGGACCACAATGGCCTTCTTCCATTGATCAGGAACCTTACCATCCATAAATAAACTATTCAAACTATCTGTGAGGGGGCACTGAGTTCATCGGCAAATTCTTTAACCAACCTTGGAGGAATTTGATCCGGGCCAGCTGATTTAGCTGATTTCAGTTTACCAAGCTCAGCAAAGACTTCCCAAGGGTGTAACTGAGGAGGCTAATTTGCAGGTAAGTAAGCAGGCAACTTGCTATAATCAAGATTCAAGATCAATCATTATTTAAGCTTAACAAGGTGGCTTCAGGACAGTTTTCCATGACCATATTTTTAGTTACAATTCAAGAATTTTGCGCGCTCCGCGCGCATATTTTCTACAGGTTTTAATATCATAATGGCCCTCAAACAATACCAAATATTCTAAATATTATGTGGGGGACGTTAAAAACATCATACTGGACCATTTAAGTGATACAAATACCAATTTTTGCGCGCTTTGCGCGTATTAATTTCAATATTTTATTATTTAAGCTTAACAAAATGGCTTCAGGACAGTTTTCCATGACCAATTTTAGTTCAAAAACTCCAAAGTTTTGAGCGCTCTCCGCGCGAATACAGGTTTTAACATTATTATGACCCTCAAACCACACCAAAAATGCTAAATATTATGTGGGGGACGTCATTATCATACTGGACCATTAGTGTTAGAAATGCAATTTTTTGCCCGCTTTGCGCACGTGTTGGTTTCAATATTTCATTATTTAAGCTTAACAAGATGGCTTCAGGACAGTTTTCATGACCATTTTAGTTCAAAAACTCAAAATTTTGCTTTTCAAGAGGTTTAATATTATAATGGCCCTCAAACCACACTAAATTCTCTATACTAAAAAATATTATGTGGGGGACGTTAAAAACGTCATACTGTACCTTTGTTGTGTCAAAATCACAATTTGTGCGCGCTTCGCGCGTATAAGGTTCAACGTTTCAATATTTAAGATCAACAAGATGGCTTCAGGGGTTTTGTTGCCCCCCCCCCCCCCCCCCCCCATCAAAACAGTCCTGGATACGCCATTGTGACCTCTCCAGGAGGTATATTTACTTTCATTACCTATGCAGTGTGTGCTGGCTTTTCATTTATGGCATCTGCATCCACTGAAATGTTGACGCCAGAAATGCCATATCGTCAGCCTGCTTCGATAATTGCCTAACTCACTTTTCAGCAAAATTGAGTTTTTTGCATAAATCATGACTTCATTACATTATGCACATGCTGTTATAATACCTAAGTCATTAACCAATCAAAAGTGTTGATAAATGAAGAACTTTGTTGCAAAAGGACCACCAGACCACTCCAACATGTTACTCTTTTTGCATTATTGAATTTGCATTGACCAATCCATAAAATTAATCAAATTATTGTATTAGGTCACAGGTCACTAATAGGTATATCAAATAAGGTGGGATCGTTTCAAAAAATCCTTAAAATCGTGATACGTGTCTCTATTTTAAACAGAAGTTGTCAAAAAAACATAACATTTTTGGTATCATATTAAAGACAATTTATCCAGCTACCGAATAAAAAATAAATTAAAGCCACATGATAAGCAACAGTGAAGTTATCAATCTAAACGTCGAGTGAGTCAAGGGTGGGACCGGTGGATGAGGCGCCGGTGAATGAGGCGCCCATAGGTTTCTACACAAAATAGCGGAAAACCAGAACTTTTGAAATTGATGCAAATTGATAAAAGTATACATAGGAAAATGTTCAAACTTCTCATATGTGTTAATAACATGTGCCTGCTACTGTGAATACTAATATTGAATTGTTATCTAGACATTCTCTACTAGAATATGATGTTCAATTCAGGGAGTGCTTTAATGTAAGGAATACACAGTTGTATTCATTTTATTGATTAAACAAATCGCAGTCTCTCTATTTCATTTGTGTGACTCTTCGGTCCTTTTCTACCCTGGGTAGTAAAACATTTAACTAAAAAATCCAGAAGTATTTCTTCACAGAATTTTTCAAAGATTCATGAAAAATTTGCTATTTAGACCTATTTTGGACCACCCTGTATTCAAAATAAAAGGAACTTTAACGATATTCATATAGTTCGTTTTGATAACCATTTTCTTTTAAATTAAATAGTCCATGCTAACTAAATTTCATAGAATATTATATACAAACCTTCATTTTATGCATTATTTCATCATAATTTTAGACACCCTGTACTTTTCCTGTGTACATTTTGGGCAAATGTTTCTTAGCAAATTTGGTAGCACCTTCTGCGGTTGTTCTGATTTTGGTGACTATTTCCAGATAAACCCTAACTGTACAAACTATCAAAATATTTTGTGAGGAGCAAAAACTATCAACTTTTTATGTTCCACCCTGTAAAAATTGTGAACACCCTGTATAATTTGATTCTTTTTTGCAAAAATGAAAAACCTTGAATCATAAGCTTTCCAACAATATATAGTTTGTGGGTCATTAAGTATGTAAAACTTAAGTTTTGTCCCGTTTAATCAAAATTGGTGCATTTCTCAACATTATTAGAAGTGAAACATTTGTTTGGACCAGTTTGTGACTTCTGACCATGGCTGTGTTCATCTGTTTCTATATGACTTGGATTAGTGCATCCATGCACGCCAATTGAGGCATCAACAATACAATACACATTCCACATAATGAATAGCCATCCATCAATAATGCTAAATGAGTAACAGGTACGGCCATGTGTTTTGAACTCACCACCCAAAAGGGTGGTGGCGTTGCATTTTTGGTGACGAATCACCCATCTCTCTCTATTAACTCAACAACTAAATGTGGTAGAGCTATGGTTGAGGTGTCATGTGAAAGCCTATTTATTTAGCTACATTGTGCGAATAAATCAGGTATTTCTATAAATGTTTGGCTGAGATATGATTGATTATGTTGTAAAAGTCAGGGGTGGTGGCGGTGGCGGTGGCGGCGGGGGCGGTGGCGTTGTGTACAATCTCTATGGGGAATATAGAAAATTTTCCCAATTCTACGTTCAAATTACAATAACTTCTCTTCTCTGTATGATACAAACATGATTCTGCTCTCATTTTATAGATTGTTTTATATTCTATAAGTTTCTGTTTCAACAAACGTGTCAACTATTACGTAACAATTGTAATCACGATTCGATTGCATTGTCCTTGGTTCTTTCCCTATTCACTACACAGTGAACTTGCCCTAATTCAGCGGTTTTACATACATGACTATAACAAAAGAAAGATTTAACCGTAACCGATGATAGCAAATTTGTACATTTTTGGAAAGCTCTCAAATAGGGGAATTCAAAAATGCCGTTTAAATCAGGAAAGGGTGTATACCCAAAAAAAAATACTTGTAAACTCTAATAAATATGAAATTTAAACGTTTGTGCTCATTTACTTCTCGATATAGTGTATTTCAACATGTTTACTATTGACAACTATTATGTTCTGATGGGTAATTGCATGAGGAACTTAAATATGCATAGTAAAATTATGATTGGGATTGGTATAAAAATATTATTAAGCTTAAATCAAAATATGAAAAACAAAACATGTATTGGTAGGTAACGTCAAAACTTACCACAGCAAAACAAATCACAACAATTCAGGGGATTGATCAAAAGTAACAGCAATTACAAGAGGCATTCTTGAGATATCCACCAATCAAACAGGCAAAATTATTTCCACTTAAGCTCGTTTTCATCTAAACGGTTATATGTCTAAAATAAAACCTTAACAACTATTTTGTAAAAAGGGTGAAAAATAGCAGGTTTATTGCTCGCATACGCCCAATTGTGCATAGAAGTTAGTCCTGTTATATATGGCGCGAAGCGTCTCATCGAGGCGGATACGTATAACACAAAAATAAAATAGTCAAGATATAGATGATTTTATATAGGCCTGAACATCACGTGTACACTTTTCGTTGGATTCGACCATATAATTGTCAAAGTTACTACGTCGGTATGGTAATTATACCGGCTAGTGAATATCTCCAATTTTTATTTTATATATTTTTAGAATTTTCAGAAATATTTGTTTAAGGATGAACCCTTCCCTGATATAAACTGCATTTCTGAATTCCTCTAGTTACAAACTTTCCAAAAATGTATACTTTTGCTATCATAGGTCCCCAAACATCAAACAGCTGTATCTCCCTTTCTGTATTAGCTATACCAATGCCATTTTTCAGGCAGATAGCTTGTTATTAGGGCTTTAAAATGATACTAAATTTGTTGAGATAGCTTTTGTGGTTTTAAAAATATTTGAGGAAAATGACAGCATGAAACTAAAAAATGTAACGGCACCACCCTATTGGGAGGCGAGTTCATAACGCGTGACCTTAGATGATTACCTGCAAGATATCTCATTACAATATTGTGATTGAATATGAATTTAGTAAAAATCTGGACATATTACGATAGAAAAATAGTTATTCACCAACCTGTGCATGTGAATCGTCCTATAAATCCGTAACTCACGCATCGACGGCTTTCCTCCAATAGACTACTACATACAACGTAATTATGGTAGGCATGCATGTAGCATATATCTGATCCCGTCCGCAACTTGTGTCCCAGGACCACAAGCTCATCATGATTAGATTTATTCGACTTGTGTCCCAGGTCCACAAGTTCGGTTAGGATTAGAGTTAGGGTTAGGGTTAGGGTTAGGGTTAGGGTTAGGGTCAGGGGTCGCATTCTGACGCGTCTGCGCGTCCTAGACCTCTCACTTTCTAATAGTGACGCGTCAGGTTTCAAATTAAAAAGACTTGTGGGTGCCGAACAAAATTGAAGGGACCCCTTAAATTTGACGATGTGTGGAAATGGAAACCTTAAGAAATTCTGTAAATTACATATCCATCCTTCGCTCACAATATAAATTTATTAAAACTGCCCGTAAAAAAGTTTAAAAAATTAATACCCAAACTTCAGGACCCCTCAATTTCTTGGGGGACCCCTTAAATTTGTTTTTTGAAGTCCTACGGGGTCCTGAAAAATGTCATGAGACCTCTCACATTTTAGATCCAGTGCTATCCCGGGTTAGGGTTAGGGTTAGGGTTTAAGCTAGTGGTATTTTTACCTCCCCGGCCACAACCCCCCTGAGTGTTTTGACATACATTTGTTCATGAATATCATTTCAGCGGTATCAAAATATGAGCTTGTGGTCCTGGGACACAAGTTGCGCTTTATTCCGTTGAGGGCGCCAAGACGGAATAAATCTAATTTGTGGTCCTGGGACACAAGTTGCGGACGGGATCAGATATATACCAGGTAGGTAGGTGTGCACAGCATGCATTAAAGGGATACTAAGAGATGTGTTGCTGGCTGCGCCCTCAATTAGGATAAAAACTGGGATTTTCTACATTTTACTCGTATAACATACACAAACTTACAGCTGTAAAATTAGTTGTCTCTGTGCAATAAAACGTCGTTTCAAAATATTCCATCGGACAGCATTTTATCATTGGAAATAACGGCATTTAAATAAAGTATTTGGTATTTGTTAATTTTTGCCACCACAATCGGGATTTGTCACTGTAGTCGAGTGGTCTAAGGCGTTGGTCTATAATGACTTGTATTAGCTACATGTATGAACACTTTAATGAGTGAGTTCGAATCTCACTGGGGTCACTTTTTCTTTTGTCTTTATTTTTGTAACAAATGACGTTGTTTTATCAATTTAATATATATTATACAAATGCTTTTTTCCCCTTAAGTGTACGGCTTTTCAAGAAACACGGCGCGGAGTGAAAATGGCTGCCCTGCTAGCAGGAAAGTTTTATTTTTCACTCTAAATTCTCTCTAAAACCATGATTGTAAAGTAATTGGGAATCGTATCGCTCTGTAACTCAGAATATATTTATGATTTATGAATGTAAATCTGCGAGAAAATCAACTTTCTAAAAAATCATGAATAGAGGGCGCCCCTAGAAAAGATCACATAATATGCCTTTAAGTTCCACATGTTCAAGTTCAATAAGCAAAACAAATGACTTTGCTCGACTCATAATATTATGGAATGAAATTATTTATGAACATTCATCCGTGACTGGAAACGTGGCAAACGTCCTATAAATCACCGACGGCTTTCTCCATTCGGATTGGTAGGCCAGCCAGGTAGGTATCCCCCGAAAATTACACATTGCGTTGGTACCATTATCTTATCAATATTTACTTGAAATAATTTTACGTTGACATTGTCTGCCAATTGTTGATAAGATATAATATGACGTGATACGATATGATTTGTGTATATTGCCGGTATAATAATAATCATAAATGCTTACAAATCGATTCTAATTCGTTTGACGCGTGGTTCACAACTTGCTTTTATACATGTATATAATTTTAAAAGCCCATTTCAAACCAAAATATACATTAATTATAGCCAGAACTTAGTATATAGAAGAAGAAGAATTCGCGCGCTGCGCGCGAATGATTTCAGGAAGAGGTAACCCAGCACTGCAGTCTTTTGGGGAATTAAAGGTTATTTTTATACTTGATTCTGTCCAATTTCAAAGAGCGCATATGTCTAGGAATATCATTTTATAAACACATTTAAAACCAAAATAAATGGGGTCATTGTCGGTTGTGTCGAGTTAAGGTTTGATTTGACAAGGGAAATCATGGACTTATGAACGACTTTCATTAACATTTGATATAAAATGAAGAAAAAATATCAGAAGAAAAGGTCTTAATTCAAAGAAAAATGTGCCAGGAGAGCCCATGGCTTTCAGAATGGCTGAAAACCTACAGCTCCAAGGGGCACTATTCCCTTTACCTCCGCCAGGGATTCGCCCCTGGACCCCACCGGGGCCCTTAGCTAGGCCCCTGGACCCCACGCCAATTTCGTGTCCCCGGTAACAAGCATCATGAATTACGCGGCACAGACCAACAAAGGCGGCACAGATTAGTCATCTTTACGACTCAGTGATCCAGAGGGCGTCAAGAAACAGACTAGAAACACTAGCTCTGGATCAAACATAATCACTGAGGAAGACAGAACCCGTATGGAAAATAAAGTAAATTCCTAACCATATGCGTACATAACGCGCAAACATTTGCCATTTTTATACTAATTTGGTTTCGATTCCACGACTGACGCCTTGAAATTGAATAGAAATTATTTCAAATTGATCAATAGTGCTTTGATTATAAGCCCGAGGACTCCTGGCTGATATCCGGAAGCTCATTGGATCTACACAATTGTAAATGCAGAAAGGGTGCCAAAATCCGAGCATTTTCATCTGTGGCGTCGTTAGGTCTTTTATATTGGAGCGGCGAAAAATATATTGACTATTTTAACTTAACGCGCGCATTTTTTAAAAATATACCTCAATCATGGCAAATTTAAAAATTTGCCATGATTGAGGTATATTTTGGCTCTAAACAAGTTTCTAAAAAACTAAACTTAATTTGTGTGGGGGTATGAGCGCACACGTAAGCCGGCGCGAACAATTTGCTGTCTGTGTGCTAATTTTACTGTCATAATTCCGTGATTCCTCTTCTCAAGTGAATGAAATGAAAGTTCAAAGGTGTATGTTCTGATCACTTTTTTGGGTGTGATTTTTTTAAACCAATGTCTGTAAAATCTTTAATATAGGGCCAGAAATATTCCATCTTGAAATTATATACTAAAATGTGGTGAATTACTGCCAAAGGTGGTTAACCACCCGCCAGTTTGTGTGCTACTCAGTGGGCAAATTGTATGAGACCTTGTGCTTCTAAAATAAGAAACATTAGAGTTATGCAACTCAAACTTTGGAATGCGACAATTTCAAGGATGATCTTTCATGTAAAATAGAAAACATCAAGTTAAAAATAGCAATCAGAACATCTATCCCTAAATACATCAAGCAATTTGATAAATATCATTTTTGTTGGGTCTGTAGCCCCCGGAAACTGTTGGATTGTTATCGTTCGAATCCAGATTTGAACAATAAAAAACAGTATGACAACGGTCCCTAATTTGCACATAACATGACACATCATCCATGCATGCATCTGATGACCATACGTTTATACACAAAAGTGTCTTTAAATAAACAATCATTGTTTAGACAGTTGTAAATAGAAGAATGTAACATTCATTGAGAACTGATGTTACATTCTTTTAATTCCGGTACAACTGCCTAAACGATGATTGTCTTTTTAAAGACACTTCTTGTTTTGTCTGAGCGACGACATTTGTCTACGTGACTCGTTTTGATGAATTAAAGGGACATTAAGTGGTGTTGAAAATTTTAAATGTTTAAAAATTTACTTCAGAATTCAAGATGAACATTAAAAATTGACATTATTGTTGTTTCTACTAACAAAAACACTGCGAAACTTGATTAGAACAATATCATCGCTATTTATTGAAAAACGCCCTCTATGCAAATATGGTTCGCGTTATGCATCACGCGTAGTGCAGGGGGGTACTGTCGGACGTAAAATGCTCGTTGCGGCTCTACGAGCATTTTTGAATCGACGTTTTCTTGTACAAAGAGGGCTGATTTTTCTTAATCCTTAAAAATATACTAATCCCAGTTTTTATCATAATTGAGGGCGCAGCCTCCAACACATCTCTTAGTGTCCCTTTAATGAAAAGGTCAAACATGTTATCAACATGTATATATGACAGGTAACTCGGTGAAGGTTTGTTTGTATTACCAGTATGATAATTGTTATCGGTATCGACGTCTACCAATAGTCTAATAATAGTCGCATAACAATTATGTATATAATTTGATAATTTAATAATAAAGGAAATTTATATTCATGCAATACGTGTAAATAGATATCACATTTGCATAATTCATGCGCATTGTGAACACCTTTTAAGTAAGTCTTTAGACTTGCCGCATTGCGGTTCTGTTCCCTGTATATTTACAACTTTAACCACGGCTTTAATACCATATCCGTGGTTATTAATCTTGTTTCCCTCAACTACCCCCCCCCCCTCCCCCAACTCCTTGAGTTATTGCACCAACTGTTAGTGCCTACGGCGCTTTGGGTACCTGCTCTGGCCGTTACATCTGCAGACCTTCGGATGCAGATTTTGACTAGGAAAGGTTTTTACTTGTTACTTTTAATAAAAATTACAAGATGGCAAATAAAAAAATATTGTGGCCTCCTGCGTTGTGATAAATCTTCAAAGTTCACCAGTTTCGATCGTTTTCAGCTTTGTGTTTTTATTCATATGCCGAAATCACAGGTGACGATTTCAAAGCCTTTTGATTTCATCATATACATGTATTGCGCAAATGGTTCGATATTTGGCTCTCTTTGAATGGTACACTAAACATAGCTGCTACGTGCATGCGTGTGATGAGAATAATTTGCATTGGCGCAGTATTGTGTATATTTTAATATACACAATACTGCATACGGCAGCTTAAATGTTTAAATTTACATTATGATGAGGTTCGACCGGAGGTTGGACTAAAATGGGATCCTTCGCGAATATACGCCAGAAGACCGTACATCTTATTTTTGCTCATCACCCCTGCCCATCCAAACACCAAAGATCGCTCTTCGATGAATTCACTTTTTTATACATGTAGAACGCCCGATTTTGTGCACGTACGTTTACATAATAATGCATTTACCAAGCCAGAATTATGAAGTTTTTACTTTTTAGTGATGTTTGTATACTGACAACGAATCGCTCAGTCAGTGCGGTGTTATTTGCATTCTCAGGTGTGTAGATCGTGTTTCTTTATCGAATTGGTTAGAAAACCATCCACTTAGGACATCTGAAATTTAAAATGATCTACACACCTGGGAAAGTATGATGCCAAGGGCATATATTTCGCACGTAAATCCAATACAAAAGTTAAAAATCAAAAAATCGACCAAAATATGACTTCATAACCATTGCTTCGGGAGAAAATGACGCGGTACCCCCCCCCCCCCCCTTCCCCACGTTGAGACCTTTGCCTCACGGTGAAGCTGTACATCATCAAAAAATCGACAAAAGTAGACTCCTCAAAAAAACCACCTGAGCTTGTTTCGAAGTTTCGTCATGAAAACAAGTTCTACCTTACGAATTGTTTCAGAGGCATAACCTAATTACAATCACGTCCGCAAAACCTGGCATCTACTCCCACGTCCGCAATAACCAACGTCTTCCCCGGTATACACAGAATAGCAACCAGTTGTCTGATGATCGCGTAAAATATATCTTGGAATAGTTATTTAAAAAGCGCTATGAAGTACATGCAAATCCAATAATCCGTGCCTGACATTTAAAAATATTTAAATATCTTCCTGTTACTTACGCTTAAAGGGATATTAAGTGGTGTTGAAAATTTTAAATGTTTAAAAATTTACTTCAAGATTTCAAGATGAACATTAAAAATTGCCATTATTGTTGTTTCTACTAACAAAACACAGCAAAACTTGATTAAAACAATATCATCGCTATTTATTGAAAAACGCCCTCTATGCAAATATGGTTCGCGTTATGTATCACGCGTACTTCAGGGGGATACTGCCGGACGTAAAATGCTCGTCCCGGCTGTACAAGCATTTTTGAATCGACGTTTTCTTGTACAAAGAAGGCTGATTTTCCTTAATCCTTATAGGTGTAAGTTCATACATGTAATACAATTATAAAAATATACTAATCCCAGTTTTTATCATAATTGAGGGCGCAGCCTCCAACACATCTCTTAGTGCCCCTTTAACTTAAAATGACAAAAATGGACGACCCCTTAAGTGATGAGAAAAATTACCTGTTCATCGAACAAACGGACCCATCAGGTTTGGTCGATCGGTCGGGCTTTTTTAATTAAAAATTACCGTAGGGTAAAGTGTTTTTTAACCGTACACATTTTCCCGTTTTTGATAAGCCAACACAATTGTTGTGGTCGGTATTCATTTGCATGTGGAAAATGATTTTACCAAGATTTTTTTTAAATGGGTCGATCGGGTCCGTATAACAGCCGGGTGTCCTTCTTCGCCTAACGGAAGGAAACAAATGTGCACAATTTCTGACGTTTTAGAGTGTTTAAAATGTTCAATTTATTTTTCATTGACCCCTTTGCACGTGTTGTAAATATCATCGTACGGGAATATACTGAGAATTTCTAGAATTCGTATAAGAATTAATGGAAGAATTATTCTATCCGAAAAGATGAATTCAGACAATTGACAAAAGTTTAACTTTGTTCAAGGTTACACCAGAGCAAATGGGAGTAACCTTCCCTGGTTACACATGAGAAACCATTAAAAGTGACTTGCTCTATATAATAGCAGATAAATTATATATATATAAGGTTTTTTTATTATATGCCGTGGCCATTTGCCAACTGTTATCAAACACATTGTCGCTCGGTGAAGGTTTGTTTGCGATATTAAAAACTGTCATCGTTAATTAATGTAGGTATCGATTCAAAGTTCAAAGTGCTCAATATAGTGACACCTTGTATGTATATGATAAGAAAAGAGATATGAATTCACCCATGGAATAATTAAAATATAGGCGTAGATGTCAACGATCTTTAATGGATGGGCTGGTAAAATGTATGCTAAGGTCAACGAAAAGTGAGCCACCAGCGATCATTTTAGTTATAACCACGAGTCGTGTGAAACTTCATTGTGTTATGTAAATATGAAAGAACTAACCAGTCCCGTCCGACTGTATGCTTCGGAAACATTTCCTAGTCTGGCAACACTTTGCCTGCGAAGGAAACATTTCATGGAAGGTGAAAAACAATGTAAATGTAGTAGATGTAGATGTAGTAGTAGATGTGTTTTTCTTTGTATTTTCTGTTTATAGATATGTTTTTCTTTGTGTAGGCCCTAACAGAGCCATGATTTTTTTTCTATCGAGGACTCAAATAAATATCATCCTATTCTTTAAACATAGTAGTTATAAATAGACAAACAATAACGTGTCATTGTGGTTACAGTAATATGGTTTATTTTATGACCGAAACTAT
>JAYJML010000290.1:31997-50100 GCA_035610835.1 Ophiura sarsii | reverse complement strand
ACCCCCGTTTCCAAAAGCTGGGTACGTCACTGGCGATCAGTAAGTGGATGATGCAGTGAAATCATTGCTTCGAGGAAGAGAAATAACCTATAGATGCGTGAGGACCCGTTGCATTGCTGATCCAGCGAAGGACAGGGAGGGCGCAGTGGAAAAGGGTCAGGGGTTTCTTTTTTGGGGGGGGGGGGGGGTGGGTGGGGGTCTGGTCAGTGGTACCCATGAATTGCCCAGGCTTGTCGCAGACCATTTGTATGTGGAAGTTACTGCTTGTGTGATGTCAGCGAAGGTCAACAGGTTGCCCCATTTGTGATCCCACAATGCAACAGATAAGGATAATCAATGGCTTTTTTTTCTATTTGCGATAAACCTTGTGTTGTAAATGTGCCAATCGCGATCAATGCGCTGCATCGCACTATCATCGCATTGTCGTCATAGTGATTTTGGTTGTACACTAGACTAAGGGCAAGGCAAAATAAAAAATAAACCTGTTTAGCGTCCCCTCCCGGTTCCTTTTTTGGGGTCCGCTTCAATTTTATTTTATTTTTTCTCTTTTTTCTCTTTATTTCAGTCAACACTTTTTCAGGTTCGCAATGTTTATCGCTTACCAGGGCGGTTTTGTACGTAAAGTGGGGGGAAAATAAAACAAAAGGGCCTCTTCCTTCGTTTTTTGAAAAAAAACCTGATGCTAAACATGTTTTTATTTTTATTTTGCCTCTAGGCCTAGCCCAATTCAAGCTGTACTGAGGTGTAATAAAATAAATCCTCAGCGTTGAAAGAACTAGTATGCTTGGGCCCAGATTTCAGATTTGATCAAACTTAGATCACAGAGAACTACTCGAGTATTTTGCTGGGCTCGGGAGTCGGGCTCTGGAGTCGGACTCGCGCAGTCCATATAGGCGGCCTATGGGCCAGATTTGAGAAAAAAACAGAAATAAGCTTATTACTCAAATTCGGCAATGCCTGTAATGCAATGGGTTATTTTAACATAGATTTGGTAAGAAAAAAATATTATTCGTTTTCCAAGATGAAATTCCAACCTTATTTCACCGAGTCTCGCAACACTCATTTCCTTATTCGTCGAAAGTTACTGATGACCGAATACACATCACTCATATTTGGATGCTGTCATGTACATCCGCGTGCCTATTTTTGCTTACCGTTTTCAAAATAGTATGATTTGTTGGTTATATAATCTTGACATATATCTCAATCATATTGCCGAATATCGTGCAATTTCAAGCCTATCTTCTTATTAAAATTGTGACTTCAATGTTAAAAATCTACTTGTTTGAACCGAATTTCGTTATTACATATGCGGAGTAATTTGGTGGTGCGCCCTCATCATTATTTATATTGACACGCGTGCCAGAATGTATGGGATAGGAAGGCAATAATTATAATGACTTGATTCAGGCAATTTATTCCTTGCATGTAATAATTTAATTTTCTCTATTTTAATTCATGACACTGGGATAGGGCATGCATTAAAGCCCCCCCCCCCCCCCCACATACACACACCAATGCTACGGGGAATGCGGGGGGGGGGGGGGCGGCTAAACCAGGATGACTACTTTCTTTCCCTTTCTTTTTTCTCTTTCTAGCCTCAAATGTCCTTGTTTTTTCTTTAATGTTGAACAACAACAAATTCTGACATTATTTGGGAATCATGAAGAATCCGGACTTTTTGTGGTCCATTTCGACACGAGAGCCTGTTATGTGCACAAACACCCCACGCAATGACTTCAGAAGGTAATTTTAGTGTGCATGTAATGGAAGAAAGAATGATTATCACCCTTATAATGGGATTATACAGCTTGAAATCCACAGCTCCTTCACTACAACTGAAAAAAAGTTTTAAAATACATATTTGAAAATTTGTAAAAAAAATTGTTTGTGGAAAGAAAAAAGAAAAAAAAAAAAATTTCTTCCAATTTTTTTTTTTTTTTTTTTTTTTTTTTTTTTAGATGTGGGTTTTTAGGAGCTTGTGGATTTCAAGCTGTAACCCCAGTTAAGCAAGATAATCATTCTTCTTTCCTATACAGGTACACTACAATTACCTTTTGAAGATGGCAATTGAGTCACTCACTGCATGTGTGTTTCAGGCTTGTGCACAAACACCCCACGCAATGACTTCAGAAGGTAATTTTAGTGTGCATGTAATGGAAGAAAGAATGATTATCACCCTTATAATGGGATTATACAGCTTGAAATCCACAGCTCCTTCACTACAACTGAAAAAAAGTTTTAAAATACATATTTGAAAATTTGTAAAAAAAATTGTTTGTGGAAAGAAAAGAAAAGAAAAAAAAAAATTTCTTCCAATTTTTTTTTATTTTTTTATTTTTTAGATGTGGGTTTTTAGGAGCTTGTGGATTTCAAGCTGTAACCCCAGTTAAGCAAGATAATCATTCTTCTTTCCTATACAGGTACACTACAATTACCTTTTGAAGATGGCAATTGAGTCACTCACTGCATGTGTGTTTCAGCAACAGGATATTTTGTCAATCTGGATTCTGATAGTCCAATTTTTTGTCTTCCAAACTAATTTTCAAATTTTCCCTCTTCAATTTTTTTTTTTTTTTGAAATTGAGTGCACACACACATCACACACAATTGGAAGACAGAACATTTGAGGCCACTTCCCCTATACAAAACGTGTGTAGAGAGGGTGATTATCATTCCAGGTGTTGCCAGTTGGGCTTACAGTTTTGCCAAGGTTTTTAATTACAAGCCCAAATGGGCCAAAACAACAACAATGCCAGGCAAAAAAACCCACATGTTTTACTTCCATTCAATATTAGCGCACTATTTCAAGCGGTTTACGTGTAGGTCCACATACAGTTTTGTCATGCAATGTATGTACGCTTTCATGTCTCGGAGATGTATGCGAAAGTGTGCGTAATGTTGAAATGTCTGTGGCAAGTCTATGCATGCAGTACCAGTAGTCCAGCACAGAACAAAACAAATGCAATCAATGCACAAACATCTGTTTTCTTTCATTCAATGTAAACATTTCAAGAAGCCGAAGACATCGGTCCAAATAAAGTTTGGTGATGCAACGCGTTCCTGTCTCCGAGACACGCAAGATTTTGCGTTTTATTCCGCTGCATAGTCCATTAGATTGCGCAGTACAGTGCTAGCTACATTTAGAGTAACGTTGTAGCCAGTAGCCACATAGAACATTCTAATACCAATGGTTTTATATCTGTCTCTTTCAAGTAAGGCAGGCTGCTTGCTTATTTGTTCTTCATTTCATGTTTCCATGATATACATAATGCACCCACCCAACAAGAGTTAATTTGTAGCCCAACTATTTTCTAAGACAATGATAAATAAAGCTCTAATTCAAACTGATGACACAATTGGGCTATAAGTATAATTTTTATAAACTGGCAACCTCAAGTTCTGCTGTGTGTGTGTTTGACCTCTTTAAAAACAGATTTGTATACAATACCAGCTAGTAGTCCTGTATTATATAACATTATATAACAGCTAGCTATAGCAGGCAAGCTGGCTATATCATTACATGTCCCTATTTTTTTTAATTACGCACGTTTATGCATTACTCATTTTGATATGTGTGGGGTGTACGTCACCGGGGGGGGGGGGGGGGGGTATTCAGTGCGATCAGTAGTGGCGTACCCAGGGGGGCCGGTGCCACCCCCCCAACAAAATATCCCTGTAGGTAAAAATGACCCTCCGTCGGTGCGATTTTGACCATGCAATTTTTTTGACTGGTTACGCGGGCAACTTCATCGCTCCCCCACCCCATCCCCCCCCCCCCCCCCCCCCACCCATCAAGATTTCAGCTGCTGACGGGGAAAATATTGTGCAAGTTTTACAAAAATTTGTCGGTACCATGCCTTTCGTCGGTACAACTATGGTCGTGCCTGCCTGCCTGCCTGCCTGCCTGCCTGCCTGCCCCCCCCCCCCCCCCACCCCCGTTTCCAAAAGCTGGGTACGTCACTGGCGATCAGTAAGTGGATGATGCAGTGAAATCATTGCTTCGAGGAAGAGAAATAACCTATAGATGCGTGAGGACCCGTTGCATTGCTGATCCAGCGAAGGACAGGGAGGGCGCAGTGGAAAAGGGCCAGGGGTTTCTTTTTTGGGGGGGGGGGGTGGGTGAGGGTCTGGTCAGTGGTACCCATGAATTGCCCAGGCTTGTCGCAGACCATTTGTATGTGGAAGTTACTGCTTGTGTGATGTCAGCGAAGGTCAACAGGATGCCCCATTTGTGATCCCACAATGCAACAGATAAGGATAATCAATGGCTTTTTTTTCTATTTGCGATAAACCTTGTGTTGTAAATGTGCCAATCGCGATCAATGCGCTGCATCGCACTATCATCGCATTGTCGTCATAGTGATTTTGGTTGTACACTAGACTAAGGGCAAGGCAAAATAAAAAATAAACCTGTTTAGCGTCCCCTCCCGGTTCCTTTTTTGGGGTCCGCTTCAATTTTATTTTATTTTTTCTCTTTTTTCTCTTTATTTCAGTCAACACTTTTTCAGGTTCGCAATGTTTATCGCTTACCAGGGCGGTTTTGTACGTAAAGTGGGGGGAAAATAAAACAAAAGGGCCTCTTCCTTCGTTTTTTGAAAAAAAACCTGATGCTAAACATGTTTTTATTTTTATTTTGCCTCTAGGCCTAGCCCAATTCAAGCTGTACTGAGGTGTAATAAAATAAATCCTCAGCGTTGAAAGAACTAGTATGCTTGGGCCCAGATTTCAGATTTGATCAAACTTAGATCACAGAGAACTACTCGAGTATTTTGCTGGGCTCGGGAGTCGGGCTCTGGAGTCGGACTCGCGCAGTCCATATAGGCGGCCTATGGGCCAGATTTGAGAAAAAAACAGAAATAAGCTTATTACTCAAATTCGGCAATGCCTGTAATGCAATGGGTTATTTTAACATAGATTTGGTAAGAAAAAAATATTATTCGTTTTCCAAGATGAAATTCCAACCTTATTTCACCGAGTCTCGCAACACTCATTTCCTTATTCGTCGAAAGTTACTGATGACCGAATACACATCACTCATATTTGGATGCTGTCATGTACATCCGCGTGCCTATTTTTGCTTACCGTTTTCAAAATAGTATGATTTGTTGGTTATATAATCTTGACATATATCTCAATCATATTGCCGAATATCGTGCAATTTCAAGCCTATCTTCTTATTAAAATTGTGACTTCAATGTTAAAAATCTACTTGTTTGAACCGAATTTCGTTATTACATATGCGGAGTAATTTGGTGGTGCGCCCTCATCATTATTTATATTGACACGCGTGCCAGAATGTATGGGATAGGAAGGCAATAATTATAATGACTTGATTCAGGCAATTTATTCCTTGCATGTAATAATTTAATTTTCTCTATTTTAATTCATGACACTGGGATAGGGCATGCATTAAAGCCCCCCCCCCCCCCCACATACACACACCAATGCTACGGGGAATGCGGGGGGGGGGGGGCGGCTAAACCAGGATGACTACTTTCTTTCCCTTTCTTTTTTCTCTTTCTAGCCTCAAATGTCCTTGTTTTTTCTTTAATGTTGAACAACAACAAATTCTGACATTATTTGGGAATCATGAAGAATCCGGACTTTTTGTGGTCCATTTCGACACGAGAGCCTGTTATGTGCACAAACACCCCACGCAATGACTTCAGAAGGTAATTTTAGTGTGCATGTAATGGAAGAAAGAATGATTATCACCCTTATAATGGGATTATACAGCTTGAAATCCACAGCTCCTTCACTACAACTGAAAAAAAGTTTTAAAATACATATTTGAAAATTTGTAAAAAAAATTGTTTGTGGAAAGAAAAAAAAAAAAAAAAAAAATTCTTCCAATTTTTTTTTTTTTTTTTTTTTTTTTTTTTTTAGATGTGGGTTTTTAGGAGCTTGTGGATTTCAAGCTGTAACCCCAGTTAAGCAAGATAATCATTCTTCTTTCCTATACAGGTACACTACAATTACCTTTTGAAGATGGCAATTGAGTCACTCACTGCATGTGTGTTTCAGGCTTGTGCACAAACACCCCACGCAATGACTTCAGAAGGTAATTTTAGTGTGCATGTAATGGAAGAAAGAATGATTATCACCCTTATAATGGGATTATACAGCTTGAAATCCACAGCTCCTTCACTACAACTGAAAAAAAGTTTTAAAATACATATTTGAAAATTTGTAAAAAAAATTGTTTGTGGAAAGAAAAGAAAAGAAAAAAAAAAATTTCTTCCAATTTTTTTTTTTTTTTTTTTTTTTTTTTTTTTTTAGATGTGGGTTTTTAGGAGCTTGTGGATTTCAAGCTGTAACCCCAGTTAAGCAAGATAATCATTCTTCTTTCCTATACAGGTACACTACAATTACCTTTTGAAGATGGCAATTGAGTCACTCACTGCATGTGTGTTTCAGCAACAGGATATTTTGTCAATCTGGATTCTGATAGTCCAATTTTTTGTCTTCCAAACTAATTTTCAAATTTTCCCTCTTCAATTTTTTTTTTTTTTTTGAAATTGAGTGCACACACACATCACACACAATTGGAAGACAGAACATTTGAGGCCACTTCCCCTATACAAAACGTGTGTAGAGAGGGTGATTATCATTCCAGGTGTTGCCAGTTGGGCTTACAGTTTTGCCAAGGTTTTTAATTACAAGCCCAAATGGGCCAAAACAACAACAATGCCAGGCAAAAAAACCCACATGTTTTACTTCCATTCAATATTAGCGCACTATTTCAAGCGGTTTACGTGTAGGTCCACATACAGTTTTGTCATGCAATGTATGTACGCTTTCATGTCTCGGAGATGTATGCGAAAGTGTGCGTAATGTTGAAATGTCTGTGGCAAGTCTATGCATGCAGTACCAGTAGTCCAGCACAGAACAAAACAAATGCAATCAATGCACAAACATCTGTTTTCTTTCATTCAATGTAAACATTTCAAGAAGCCGAAGACATCGGTCCAAATAAAGTTTGGTGATGCAACGCGTTCCTGTCTCCGAGACACGCAAGATTTTGCGTTTTATTCCGCTGCATAGTCCATTAGATTGCGCAGTACAGTGCTAGCTACATTTAGAGTAACGTTGTAGCCAGTAGCCACATAGAACATTCTAATACCAATGGTTTTATATCTGTCTCTTTCAAGTAAGGCAGGCTGCTTGCTTATTTGTTCTTCATTTCATGTTTCCATGATATACATAATGCACCCACCCAACAAGAGTTAATTTGTAGCCCAACTATTTTCTAAGACAATGATAAATAAAGCTCTAATTCAAACTGATGACACAATTGGGCTATAAGTATAATTTTTATAAACTGGCAACCTCAAGTTCTGCTGTGTGTGTGTTTGACCTCTTTAAAAACAGATTTGTATACAATACCAGCTAGTAGTCCTGTATTATATAACATTATATAACAGCTAGCTATAGCAGGCAAGCTGGCTATATCATTACATGTCCCTATTTTTTTTAATTACGCACGTTTATGCATTACTCATTTTGATATGTGTGGGGTGTACGTCACCGGGGGGGGGGGGGGGGGGTATTCAGTGCGATCAGTAGTGGCGTACCCAGGGGGGCCGGTGCCACCCCCCCAACAAAATATCCCTGTAGGTAAAAATGACCCTCCGTCGGTGCGATTTTGACCATGCAATTTTTTTGACTGGTTACGCGGGCAACTTCATCGCTCCCCCACCCCATCCCCCCCCCCCCCCCCCCCCCACCCATCAAGATTTCAGCTGCTGACGGGGAAAATATTGTGCAAGTTTTACAAAAATTTGTCGGTACCATGCCTTTCGTCGGTACAACTATGGTCGTGCCTGCCTGCCTGCCTGCCTGCCTGCCTGCCTGCCCCCCCCCCCACCCCCGTTTCCAAAAGCTGGGTACGTCACTGGCGATCAGTAAGTGGATGATGCAGTGAAATCATTGCTTCGAGGAAGAGAAATAACCTATAGATGCGTGAGGACCCGTTGCATTGCTGATCCAGCGAAGGACAGGGAGGGCGCAGTGGAAAAGGGCCAGGGGTTTCTTTTTTGGGGGGGGGGGGGGGTGGGTGGGGGTCTGGTCAGTGGTACCCATGAATTGCCCAGGCTTGTCGCAGACCATTTGTATGTGGAAGTTACTGCTTGTGTGATGTCAGCGAAGGTCAACAGGTTGCCCCATTTGTGATCCCACAATGCAACAGATAAGGATAATCAATGGCTTTTTTTTCTATTTGCGATAAACCTTGTGTTGTAAATGTGCCAATCGCGATCAATGCGCTGCATCGCACTATCATCGCATTGTCGTCATAGTGATTTTGGTTGTACACTAGACTAAGGGCAAGGCAAAATAAAAAATAAACCTGTTTAGCGTCCCCTCCCGGTTCCTTTTTTGGGGTCCGCTTCAATTTTATTTTATTTTTTCTCTTTTTTCTCTTTATTTCAGTCAACACTTTTTCAGGTTCGCAATGTTTATCGCTTACCAGGGCGGTTTTGTACGTAAAGTGGGGGGAAAATAAAACAAAAGGGCCTCTTCCTTCGTTTTTTGAAAAAAAACCTGATGCTAAACATGTTTTTATTTTTATTTTGCCTCTAGGCCTAGCCCAATTCAAGCTGTACTGAGGTGTAATAAAATAAATCCTCAGCGTTGAAAGAACTAGTATGCTTGGGCCCAGATTTCAGATTTGATCAAACTTAGATCACAGAGAACTACTCGAGTATTTTGCTGGGCTCGGGAGTCGGGCTCTGGAGTCGGACTCGCGCAGTCCATATAGGCGGCCTATGGGCCAGATTTGAGAAAAAAACAGAAATAAGCTTATTACTCAAATTCGGCAATGCCTGTAATGCAATGGGTTATTTTAACATAGATTTGGTAAGAAAAAAATATTATTCGTTTTCCAAGATGAAATTCCAACCTTATTTCACCGAGTCTCGCAACACTCATTTCCTTATTCGTCGAAAGTTACTGATGACCGAATACACATCACTCATATTTGGATGCTGTCATGTACATCCGCGTGCCTATTTTTGCTTACCGTTTTCAAAATAGTATGATTTGTTGGTTATATAATCTTGACATATATCTCAATCATATTGCCGAATATCGTGCAATTTCAAGCCTATCTTCTTATTAAAATTGTGACTTCAATGTTAAAAATCTACTTGTTTGAACCGAATTTCGTTATTACATATGCGGAGTAATTTGGTGGTGCGCCCTCATCATTATTTATATTGACACGCGTGCCAGAATGTATGGGATAGGAAGGCAATAATTATAATGACTTGATTCAGGCAATTTATTCCTTGCATGTAATAATTTAATTTTCTCTATTTTAATTCATGACACTGGGATAGGGCATGCATTAAAGCCCCCCCCCCCCCCCCCCACATACACACACCAATGCTACGGGGAATGCGGGGGGGGGGGGCGGCTAAACCAGGATGACTACTTTCTTTCCCTTTCTTTTTTCTCTTTCTAGCCTCAAATGTCCTTGTTTTTTCTTTAATGTTGAACAACAACAAATTCTGACATTATTTGGGAATCATGAAGAATCCGGACTTTTTGTGGTCCATTTCGACACGAGAGCCTGTTATGTGCACAAACACCCCACGCAATGACTTCAGAAGGTAATTTTAGTGTGCATGTAATGGAAGAAAGAATGATTATCACCCTTATAATGGGATTATACAGCTTGAAATCCACAGCTCCTTCACTACAACTGAAAAAAAGTTTTAAAATACATATTTGAAAATTTGTAAAAAAAATTGTTTGTGGAAAGAAAAAAAAAAAAAAAAAATTTTCTTCCAATTTTTTTTTTTTTTTTTTTTTTTTTATTTTTAGATGTGGGTTTTTAGGAGCTTGTGGATTTCAAGCTGTAACCCCAGTTAAGCAAGATAATCATTCTTCTTTCCTATACAGGTACACTACAATTACCTTTTGAAGATGGCAATTGAGTCACTCACTGCATGTGTGTTTCAGGCTTGTGCACAAACACCCCACGCAATGACTTCAGAAGGTAATTTTAGTGTGCATGTAATGGAAGAAAGAATGATTATCCCCTTATAATGGGATTATACAGCTTGAAATCCACAGCTCCTTCACTACAACTGAAAAAAAGTTTTAAAATACATATTTGAAAATTTGTAAAAAAAATTGTTTGTGGAAAGAAAAGAAAAGAAAAAAAAAAATTTCTTCCAATTTTTTTTTTTTTTTTTTTTTTTTTTTTTTTTAGATGTGGGTTTTTAGGAGCTTGTGGATTTCAAGCTGTAACCCCAGTTAAGCAAGATAATCATTCTTCTTTCCTATACAGGTACACTACAATTACCTTTTGAAGATGGCAATTGAGTCACTCACTGCATGTGTGTTTCAGCAACAGGATATTTTGTCAATCTGGATTCTGATAGTCCAATTTTTTGTCTTCCAAACTAATTTTCAAATTTTCCCTCTTCAATTTTTTTTTTTTTTTTGAAATTGAGTGCACACACACATCACACACAATTGGAAGACAGAACATTTGAGGCCACTTCCCCTATACAAAACGTGTGTAGAGAGGGTGATTATCATTCCAGGTGTTGCCAGTTGGGCTTACAGTTTTGCCAAGGTTTTTAATTACAAGCCCAAATGGGCCAAAACAACAACAATGCCAGGCAAAAAAACCCACATGTTTTACTTCCATTCAATATTAGCGCACTATTTCAAGCGGTTTACGTGTAGGTCCACATACAGTTTTGTCATGCAATGTATGTACGCTTTCATGTCTCGGAGATGTATGCGAAAGTGTGCGTAATGTTGAAATGTCTGTGGCAAGTCTATGCATGCAGTACCAGTAGTCCAGCACAGAACAAAACAAATGCAATCAATGCACAAACATCTGTTTTCTTTCATTCAATGTAAACATTTCAAGAAGCCGAAGACATCGGTCCAAATAAAGTTTGGTGATGCAACGCGTTCCTGTCTCCGAGACACGCAAGATTTTGCGTTTTATTCCGCTGCATAGTCCATTAGATTGCGCAGTACAGTGCTAGCTACATTTAGAGTAACGTTGTAGCCAGTAGCCACATAGAACATTCTAATACCAATGGTTTTATATCTGTCTCTTTCAAGTAAGGCAGGCTGCTTGCTTATTTGTTCTTCATTTCATGTTTCCATGATATACATAATGCACCCACCCAACAAGAGTTAATTTGTAGCCCAACTATTTTCTAAGACAATGATAAATAAAGCTCTAATTCAAACTGATGACACAATTGGGCTATAAGTATAATTTTTATAAACTGGCAACCTCAAGTTCTGCTGTGTGTGTGTTTGACCTCTTTAAAAACAGATTTGTATACAATACCAGCTAGTAGTCCTGTATTATATAACATTATATAACAGCTAGCTATAGCAGGCAAGCTGGCTATATCATTACATGTCCCTATTTTTTTTAATTACGCACGTTTATGCATTACTCATTTTGATATGTGTGGGGTGTACGTCACCGGGGGGGGGGGGGGGGGGGTATTCAGTGCGATCAGTAGTGGCGTACCCAGGGGGGCCGGTGCCACCCCCCCAACAAAATATCCCTGTAGGTAAAAATGACCCTCCGTCGGTGCGATTTTGACCATGCAATTTTTTTGACTGGTTACGCGGGCAACTTCATCGCTCCCCCACCCCATCCCCCCCCCCCCCCCCCCCACCCATCAAGATTTCAGCTGCTGACGGGGAAAATATTGTGCAAGTTTTACAAAAATTTGTCGGTACCATGCCTTTCGTCGGTACAACTATGGTCGTGCCTGCCTGCCTGCCTGCCTGCCTGCCTGCCTGCCCCCCCCCACCCCCGTTTCCAAAAGCTGGGTACGTCACTGGCGATCAGTAAGTGGATGATGCAGTGAAATCATTGCTTCGAGGAAGAGAAATAACCTATAGATGCGTGAGGACCCGTTGCATTGCTGATCCAGCGAAGGACAGGGAGGGCGCAGTGGAAAAGGGCCAGGGGTTTCTTTTTTGGGGGGGGGGGGGGTGGGTGGGGGTCTGGTCAGTGGTACCCATGAATTGCCCAGGCTTGTCGCAGACCATTTGTATGTGGAAGTTACTGCTTGTGTGATGTCAGCGAAGGTCAACAGGTTGCCCCATTTGTGATCCCACAATGCAACAGATAAGGATAATCAATGGCTTTTTTTTCTATTTGCGATAAACCTTGTGTTGTAAATGTGCCAATCGCGATCAATGCGCTGCATCGCACTATCATCGCATTGTCGTCATAGTGATTTTGGTTGTACACTAGACTAAGGGCAAGGCAAAATAAAAAATAAACCTGTTTAGCGTCCCCTCCCGGTTCCTTTTTTGGGGTCCGCTTCAATTTTATTTTATTTTTTCTCTTTTTTCTCTTTATTTCAGTCAACACTTTTTCAGGTTCGCAATGTTTATCGCTTACCAGGGCGGTTTTGTACGTAAAGTGGGGGGAAAATAAAACAAAAGGGCCTCTTCCTTCGTTTTTTGAAAAAAAACCTGATGCTAAACATGTTTTTATTTTTATTTTGCCTCTAGGCCTAGCCCAATTCAAGCTGTACTGAGGTGTAATAAAATAAATCCTCAGCGTTGAAAGAACTAGTATGCTTGGGCCCAGATTTCAGATTTGATCAAACTTAGATCACAGAGAACTACTCGAGTATTTTGCTGGGCTCGGGAGTCGGGCTCTGGAGTCGGACTCGCGCAGTCCATATAGGCGGCCTATGGGCCAGATTTGAGAAAAAAACAGAAATAAGCTTATTACTCAAATTCGGCAATGCCTGTAATGCAATGGGTTATTTTAACATAGATTTGGTAAGAAAAAAATATTATTCGTTTTCCAAGATGAAATTCCAACCTTATTTCACCGAGTCTCGCAACACTCATTTCCTTATTCGTCGAAAGTTACTGATGACCGAATACACATCACTCATATTTGGATGCTGTCATGTACATCCGCGTGCCTATTTTTGCTTACCGTTTTCAAAATAGTATGATTTGTTGGTTATATAATCTTGACATATATCTCAATCATATTGCCGAATATCGTGCAATTTCAAGCCTATCTTCTTATTAAAATTGTGACTTCAATGTTAAAAATCTACTTGTTTGAACCGAATTTCGTTATTACATATGCGGAGTAATTTGGTGGTGCGCCCTCATCATTATTTATATTGACACGCGTGCCAGAATGTATGGGATAGGAAGGCAATAATTATAATGACTTGATTCAGGCAATTTATTCCTTGCATGTAATAATTTAATTTTCTCTATTTTAATTCATGACACTGGGATAGGGCATGCATTAAAGCCCCCCCCCCCCCCCCCACATACACACACCAATGCTACGGGGAATGCGGGGGGGGGGGGGGCGGCTAAACCAGGATGACTACTTTCTTTCCCTTTCTTTTTTCTCTTTCTAGCCTCAAATGTCCTTGTTTTTTCTTTAATGTTGAACAACAACAAATTCTGACATTATTTGGGAATCATGAAGAATCCGGACTTTTTGTGGTCCATTTCGACACGAGAGCCTGTTATGTGCACAAACACCCCACGCAATGACTTCAGAAGGTAATTTTAGTGTGCATGTAATGGAAGAAAGAATGATTATCACCCTTATAATGGGATTATACAGCTTGAAATCCACAGCTCCTTCACTACAACTGAAAAAAAGTTTTAAAATACATATTTGAAAATTTGTAAAAAAAATTGTTTGTGGAAAGAAAAAAAAAAAAAAAAAATTTTCTTCCAATTTTTTTTTTTTTTTTTTTTTTTTTTTTTTTAGATGTGGGTTTTTAGGAGCTTGTGGATTTCAAGCTGTAACCCCAGTTAAGCAAGATAATCATTCTTCTTTCCTATACAGGTACACTACAATTACCTTTTGAAGATGGCAATTGAGTCACTCACTGCATGTGTGTTTCAGGCTTGTGCACAAACACCCCACGCAATGACTTCAGAAGGTAATTTTAGTGTGCATGTAATGGAAGAAAGAATGATTATCACCCTTATAATGGGATTATACAGCTTGAAATCCACAGCTCCTTCACTACAACTGAAAAAAAGTTTTAAAATACATATTTGAAAATTTGTAAAAAAAATTGTTTGTGGAAAGAAAAGAAAAGAAAAAAAAAAAATTTCTTCCAATTTTTTTTTTTTTTTTTTTTTTTTTTTTTTTTAGATGTGGGTTTTTAGGAGCTTGTGGATTTCAAGCTGTAACCCCAGTTAAGCAAGATAATCATTCTTCTTTCCTATACAGGTACACTACAATTACCTTTTGAAGATGGCAATTGAGTCACTCACTGCATGTGTGTTTCAGCAACAGGATATTTTGTCAATCTGGATTCTGATAGTCCAATTTTTTGTCTTCCAAACTAATTTTCAAATTTTCCCTCTTCAATTTTTTTTTTTTTTTTGAAATTGAGTGCACACACACATCACACACAATTGGAAGACAGAACATTTGAGGCCACTTCCCCTATACAAAACGTGTGTAGAGAGGGTGATTATCATTCCAGGTGTTGCCAGTTGGGCTTACAGTTTTGCCAAGGTTTTTAATTACAAGCCCAAATGGGCCAAAACAACAACAATGCCAGGCAAAAAAACCCACATGTTTTACTTCCATTCAATATTAGCGCACTATTTCAAGCGGTTTACGTGTAGGTCCACATACAGTTTTGTCATGCAATGTATGTACGCTTTCATGTCTCGGAGATGTATGCGAAAGTGTGCGTAATGTTGAAATGTCTGTGGCAAGTCTATGCATGCAGTACCAGTAGTCCAGCACAGAACAAAACAAATGCAATCAATGCACAAACATCTGTTTTCTTTCATTCAATGTAAACATTTCAAGAAGCCGAAGACATCGGTCCAAATAAAGTTTGGTGATGCAACGCGTTCCTGTCTCCGAGACACGCAAGATTTTGCGTTTTATTCCGCTGCATAGTCCATTAGATTGCGCAGTACAGTGCTAGCTACATTTAGAGTAACGTTGTAGCCAGTAGCCACATAGAACATTCTAATACCAATGGTTTTATATCTGTCTCTTTCAAGTAAGGCAGGCTGCTTGCTTATTTGTTCTTCATTTCATGTTTCCATGATATACATAATGCACCCACCCAACAAGAGTTAATTTGTAGCCCAACTATTTTCTAAGACAATGATAAATAAAGCTCTAATTCAAACTGATGACACAATTGGGCTATAAGTATAATTTTTATAAACTGGCAACCTCAAGTTCTGCTGTGTGTGTGTTTGACCTCTTTAAAAACAGATTTGTATACAATACCAGCTAGTAGTCCTGTATTATATAACATTATATAACAGCTAGCTATAGCAGGCAAGCTGGCTATATCATTACATGTCCCTATTTTTTTTAATTACGCACGTTTATGCATTACTCATTTTGATATGTGTGGGGTGTACGTCACCGGGGGGGGGGGGGGGGGGGGTATTCAGTGCGATCAGTAGTGGCGTACCCAGGGGGGCCGGTGCCACCCCCCCAACAAAATATCCCTGTAGGTAAAAATGACCCTCCGTCGGTGCGATTTTGACCATGCAATTTTTTTGACTGGTTACGCGGGCAACTTCATCGCTCCCCCACCCCATCCCCCCCCCCCTCCCCCACCCATCAAGATTTCAGCTGCTGACGGGGAAAATATTGTGCAAGTTTTACAAAAATTTGTCGGTACCATGCCTTTCGTCGGTACAACTATGGTCGTGCCTGCCTGCCTGCCTGCCTGCCTGCCTGCCTGCCCCCCCCCCCCCCCACCCCCGTTTCCAAAAGCTGGGTACGTCACTGGCGATCAGTAAGTGGATGATGCAGTGAAATCATTGCTTCGAGGAAGAGAAATAACCTATAGATGCGTGAGGACCCGTTGCATTGCTGATCCAGCGAAGGACAGGGAGGGCGCAGTGGAAAAGGGCCAGGGGTTTCTTTTTTGGGGGGGGGGGGGGTGGGTGGGGGTCTGGTCAGTGGTACCCATGAATTGCCCAGGCTTGTCGCAGACCATTTGTATGTGGAAGTTACTGCTTGTGTGATGTCAGCGAAGGTCAACAGGTTGCCCCATTTGTGATCCCACAATGCAACAGATAAGGATAATCAATGGCTTTTTTTTCTATTTGCGATAAACCTTGTGTTGTAAATGTGCCAATCGCGATCAATGCGCTGCATCGCACTATCATCGCATTGTCGTCATAGTGATTTTGGTTGTACACTAGACTAAGGGCAAGGCAAAATAAAAAATAAACCTGTTTAGCGTCCCCTCCCGGTTCCTTTTTTGGGGTCCGCTTCAATTTTATTTTATTTTTTCTCTTTTTTCTCTTTATTTCAGTCAACACTTTTTCAGGTTCGCAATGTTTATCGCTTACCAGGGCGGTTTTGTACGTAAAGTGGGGGGAAAATAAAACAAAAGGGCCTCTTCCTTCGTTTTTTGAAAAAAAACCTGATGCTAAACATGTTTTTATTTTTATTTTGCCTCTAGGCCTAGCCCAATTCAAGCTGTACTGAGGTGTAATAAAATAAATCCTCAGCGTTGAAAGAACTAGTATGCTTGGGCCCAGATTTCAGATTTGATCAAACTTAGATCACAGAGAACTACTCGAGTATTTTGCTGGGCTCGGGAGTCGGGCTCTGGAGTCGGACTCGCGCAGTCCATATAGGCGGCCTATGGGCCAGATTTGAGAAAAAAACAGAAATAAGCTTATTACTCAAATTCGGCAATGCCTGTAATGCAATGGGTTATTTTAACATAGATTTGGTAAGAAAAAAATATTATTCGTTTTCCAAGATGAAATTCCAACCTTATTTCACCGAGTCTCGCAACACTCATTTCCTTATTCGTCGAAAGTTACTGATGACCGAATACACATCACTCATATTTGGATGCTGTCATGTACATCCGCGTGCCTATTTTTGCTTACCGTTTTCAAAATAGTATGATTTGTTGGTTATATAATCTTGACATATATCTCAATCATATTGCCGAATATCGTGCAATTTCAAGCCTATCTTCTTATTAAAATTGTGACTTCAATGTTAAAAATCTACTTGTTTGAACCGAATTTCGTTATTACATATGCGGAGTAATTTGGTGGTGCGCCCTCATCATTATTTATATTGACACGCGTGCCAGAATGTATGGGATAGGAAGGCAATAATTATAATGACTTGATTCAGGCAATTTATTCCTTGCATGTAATAATTTAATTTTCTCTATTTTAATTCATGACACTGGGATAGGGCATGCATTAAAGCCCCCCCCCCCCCCCCCCCCACATACACACACCAATGCTACGGGGAATGCGGGGGGGGGGGGCGGCTAAACCAGGATGACTACTTTCTTTCCCTTTCTTTTTTCTCTTTCTAGCCTCAAATGTCCTTGTTTTTTCTTTAATGTTGAACAACAACAAATTCTGACATTATTTGGGAATCATGAAGAATCCGGACTTTTTGTGGTCCATTTCGACACGAGAGCCTGTTATGTGCACAAACACCCCACGCAATGACTTCAGAAGGTAATTTTAGTGTGCATGTAATGGAAGAAAGAATGATTATCACCCTTATAATGGGATTATACAGCTTGAAATCCACAGCTCCTTCACTACAACTGAAAAAAAGTTTTAAAATACATATTTGAAAATTTGTAAAAAAAATTGTTTGTGGAAAGAAAAAAAAAAAAAAAAAAATTTCTTCCAATTTTTTTTTTTTTTTTTTTTTTTTTTTTTTTAGATGTGGGTTTTTAGGAGCTTGTGGATTTCAAGCTGTAACCCCAGTTAAGCAAGATAATCATTCTTCTTTCCTATACAGGTACACTACAATTACCTTTTGAAGATGGCAATTGAGTCACTCACTGCATGTGTGTTTCAGGCTTGTGCACAAACACCCCACGCAATGACTTCAGAAGGTAATTTTAGTGTGCATGTAATGGAAGAAAGAATGATTATCACCCTTATAATGGGATTATACAGCTTGAAATCCACAGCTCCTTCACTACAACTGAAAAAAAGTTTTAAAATACATATTTGAAAATTTGTAAAAAAAATTGTTTGTGGAAAGAAAAGAAAAGAAAAAAAAAAATTTCTTCCAATTTTTTTTTTTTTTTTTTTTTTTTTTTTTTTTTAGATGTGG
>JAYJML010000290.1:0-31897 GCA_035610835.1 Ophiura sarsii | reverse complement strand
ACTAAACCAATACTAGGCATACTTGTACTTATTTAATGCATTTCTATGGTGATTCAATGGTAATTGAATTCAATAATTTTGACATTCATGAAACATTTTGTGACAATTTAAAATGTCGTCTGCAGGCCCCTGCCGCTTGGAAAGTGTTAATTCAGTGACTCTCAATGGATCACGAAACCAATGACAAAAACAATTTCAAGAAAACCTCGTGAAAACGAACAATACAATCATTGGAATGAAGAGTTTTCCTGATAAATATAATTATAATGGAACATCTGGAGGCTAGGACCATAGACAGATAATGTTTAAATATGACAACTGGATGGAACAGAGCCACACACACAGCTTCTAGTTTGGGATCGACGTGCGACTTGAATTTTATCTACAGACTATTTCACTACAGACAGGTAAGCTTGTTTTTTTACTTCATCTCACAATTAATCCTTATAGCATGTTCAGAAAACTTGCAACTGTGGACTGCAATGGTGTTTATACACTGTCGGTCGACTATAAAGTATTTCATCTATGAAATAATAATCAATGTGTTACACATTACGTGTGGTCGAAAGTGTAAGTTCGCCTCCATCTTATAGCTTGCAATCATGTAAAATACCTTTTTGAACTATGATTGTCCATATATTTAACTTTCTAAAAATAGTTAAGATTGTTAAACTGTTTTTAAATTTGGTGCAATCACAAATCGAAAACAAATGCAAACAGCGATCGACGTGTCAATCGCGCTAAAAGCTTGGTCAATTTGGGTAAATCATGTTTTTTCCCCCCGAGACGCCGAAGCGTCGCGGCACATTAGAGACAAGATATTTCAGTATATTCCGTGTGCTGCGCACCATTGTCGAATGTTTAAATTGGACGAAACAATATTAAAGCTGTTTTCGGTTTTGGTCAATGAAAGGGATTGTATTAACATTTGTTTGGACAGTTTTATCAAACGACCTTCATAGATAAGAATTTCTGATTGGATGAGTCAATAAGACATCCAGGTTCATTCTAGCTTTCAACCAATGCTAATGTTTGTTTGAGTCGCGCTTCATGGAGTTGATGGTGTATGATGGTGTATTATTTGTATTCGATTGCCGTCGTGACGGTTCGATTGAGAAACAAAACCCAGTGGTTAACGCTTTACAGCGAATGTAAATTAATTTAATTAGTTAGGATCAAATCAATTTAGTGGCCTGAATTTATTAAGAAATGGTGTTTTTTTTAAAAACAATAGCATGTATTATTATACCTTATACTTCAATGGCGTCTCGGCCAGTTTTTTGGAAAACCTTGTTTCGAAGCAGTTTGTAATATGTAAATATAATGTCCAATCCTCGCGTGATACAGGAATACAGTCAATACAATAAGTAACTGACAAGATAATAAATGTGCTGATAGCTCTAAGAGTATAACTCCTACATCTGTACATAAACATATTGAATCATAAAGATGTTGAGAAATGTCTTCTTTTTAATTTGAGAGGAATGGTTGATTATTGACCAAGTGACAATCCTAAAAGGAATATCAAGTCTGATTTTCATTTTCACATTTTCTTTTCAACACGGGTAGAGTATGACAGGTAAAGCGTGTGTGCCGTTTTGATCAACCGTAACAATGCGGCCGGCCGACTATCCAACAACCTAGGCATCGACCGGTGAATTAGCACTACACCGTGTCCCAAAAAACTAGGTCCAAAATTGGAGAGCTTATAACTTAAGAAGTTAGCAATATAGCTACTTCATATTTCGGGATATAGTAGCAAATATATATCTGACGGTAATTGGTGAAATTGTAAGACCAATCTAACTTCAATAGAACGTGGATAGAACCCGTCCCCCCCCCCCCCCCCCCAATTTAACACAAAAAACCACCTATGCGCTGCATTTGTGCGTTGTATGCAAGTTTTCCGAGCATTATTCTCCGAAATAACTATACGTTTGGTCAAACTAAGTTCATTTCAAAGTTCTGCTCTACATTTGTGTTCACTTATTTGAATATTTAACAATAATTGCATCGTACACTGCAAAAAGGTTGCTTAAAATATGTTGATAAAAGTACTTTTATCATCCGTTGGTTGACGTGTTGATTAAAATTCATTCAATATATGTAGAAATTTAGGCGTTGTATAAAAGTAAAAAATCCCCAGCGTTGAGCAATTCGTCGAAAACAATGTCCTTAAAATGTTGGAGGAAACTGTTTCTGTTGCTAAAATATGTTGCGTAAAATATTCCACTTTGGCAACTGTTGCATGAGCATTGACGACAATCACGCAATGGTTGACGCAAATTACGCACATGTGAATTGTAGGCAACTGTTGTCCAAAAAAGCCAATTTCGTGAGCTGTTGCATACTTGAACAACTGTTGAGTGAATATAATTGCCTAACTTTTGAGTAACTAGAATTGTTCAACTGTTGGTGAAAACATGTTATCTAACGGTGTTGGGCAAATTTTACTTAACAGTTGAGCGGTTGCATACTTGAACAACGTTGTGTAAAATGTTGAGTAAATATTTAAGCAACCAATTATATTTATTCTGTCTTGGCATCCAAAACGGAATAAATCGCTAACACTGACAAAATAGTTTAAAATTGCCATCCTTGTTTGACATATATTTGTTGATGAATATCATTTCAGCGGTGTTATTGCGACGTCACTAGCGATGAATATTGAATAGTCGATTTTTATAGCCAAAAAATACACGACATGGACATATACTGAATAGTTCATGTCATGTGATCTATTTTCCACCAAAAGAATCACATAAATATGTTCATGTATTATATGATATGGACTATTTATACCTTCATACCCAGAGAGCAAGACTACGTTTGGCAAACGTTTACAGTAAATAACACCAATGATAAGAGATGTCAGATATTATATATATAGGCCTAGTTAAATAACATGTTAAAATAAATTACAGATTCACTACCGAAAGGGAATAGTGTATGTAGCTCTGCTGCATCCCCTAGAATTCCCATTTCAAGTTACCGGTTCACTACCGGGAGGAAGTGATGTATGTAGCTCTGCTGCATCGCCCAGATTTCACATTATTTGCCTACCCCGTGTTGCTATACAAAAAATGCTCAATATATAATAAAAACTTGTCACAAATAAAATACCCAACATATGGCTACATTTGATAAATTAAGCAACCGTTGCTATACAAAAATGCTCACTACTATAATGAAAACAATTCACAAATTAAGCAACAGTCACAAAATGCCCAACAAATGGTTAATTAATAATACCCAACTGTTGTGTAATTAAAATTGTGCAACTGCTGAGTAACTGGAATTGTTCAACTGTTGGTGAAAACATGTTATCCAACGGTGTGGGTAAATTTTACGCAACTGTTGAGAGCGGTTGCATACTTCAACAACGTTGTGTAAAATGTTGAGTAAATATTTAAGCAACCTTTTTGCAGTGTAGCAAATAAAGCTGTTTTAATCTTTATATAAATAATAAACTCATTTTATTGCAATAACTATTTTCAATTCTGCTCGTAATCGGATTTCTTTTCACAGCTTCTAAATTATTTGACATGTAAATTGTAATTTTCTCTCTACAAATAGAAGTTTGACAATAATATATAAGATATTTATAAATAAACGATAAATTAATAAACACTTTCTTCTGATGTTTCTTCGAAAGTAATAAAATGAATTATATAATTGCTCTTTTCGTTAAATATGTTGCCCTAACCATATTTGTAAAGGTATTCCCAATTTGAAAATGTTAAATTGCAGCTTTTATATATCAATATTCAGCATTAAATAGAAATTATTATTGCTGAATCCTAAATGTAAGCAGATGGACTTTAAATGAACTTAGTTTGACCAAACATAAAGTTATTTCAGGGAATAAACTTCATTTAGAGATAACTTTCGATACATGTCTTGATATCGTTTTTTGGCTTATGAAAGGGAAAGAAAACACGAACAAAGAAATCTTATTTTTGTTTCCAATTTGTATGCGTCTATAACTTTGGTCAAGCAAAAAGATTATGTTGAAGCATGTTTGGATAACGGTATATAAGAAAAAAACACGAACAAAGAAATTTGATTTTTGTTTTCCAATTTACATGCGTTCACAACATTGGTTAAGCAAAAGTATACTTAAAAGTCATGAAAGCGCATATTTCAATGAAGTTGAACGATTTGTATTGGCTCGTTTAACAATTTCGCCCATTGTAATAATACTTTTACATTTTCAACTCTAATGATATTACTTTTTTTATTTTTTATTTTATTTAAAATTTCCACAGTGCATGGAGCACTCGTGCTTGTATTTTTAATTAACGTTTTACATAGTAACATAATCATTTATATCAATCAACGTATTAATAATTAAGAAAATTACATACAAATCAAATCAAAACATCATACTATTATTGTTCGCATCTTTCTTCCTTCCGTTTCCTTCCTTTCCCCCTTCATTTTTTTAAAAATACCAAAAATCATGAAGTTAAAAATTAGAGAAAAAAACCACACAAAAAACCACACCAAAAACAAACAAACAAACAAACAAACAAACAAACAAACAAGAGCAAAGCAATATATGGACCTATTTACAAGAAAATATACTAAAAAGTATACTGTTTACTCTGTACTATGTAGGTTTTGGGCAATATTATGCCACATATTTTCACTACGTTTCAAAATATTAATTCTCCATCTTAACTCATGTAGAAACCATTTAAATGCATCAACATTTTAATTAGGCCTATCAGTGATCTTGAGAAGTCTGGATCTATACAAAGTAAACGAAGCCAGACTAATCATTCTATTTAGCATTACATTCAATGTATAGACACAGACACGCCTTTGATATTATATACATGAAGGTTGGTGACATTTAGCTTAGACAATATTTAACGGACGGAAAACATTTTTTTGGATCAAATGGGCATAACCCTTTTTAGTCACCTCTAGGAAATCAGTAGTAGTAAACCAACTCGCACTGACCGGATGACAATAATACTGATAGCATTGGCCATACCAGTCGGTGAAACTATAACTTCATGAGCCGCCACACCCCCTGAGTGATTGAACGTAATCAATAATACGCCACGTAATGCGTGTCTCAGCTAGTCCTGTGCAAGCCAACAATGATTCAATGAATGAATCATTAGTTACAATTATATAATAATCGGAGAGTAATCCCGTTTAAACAATAACGAAAAATATATCTGCAAAAGCCTCAATCATCAGGGGTACGACTTTTGCGTGGATTAACTCTCGCATGCACGTAAAAAAATAATTAAAAAATTCTGAAGTTACAAAATTACCTTGTTTGAGCTGAATTAACCGTTTTACCCATGTTTACTGGCTTTGGGGATTAGGGGTAATGCATTTTAAATACAGCACAAGGGTCATACCAGAGGAGGAAATATTGTCACTCAACACGGTTAAATCTGCGTTACGATCGATTCACCATGAATGGAGTATTTTGATCGACCGATTGATCCAGATCGTGGATAGAGAGTATCACGTCACTCACGTTGTGCAGATCACTAATATGTATCAAATAAGGTGGGATCGTTTCAAAAAATCCTTAAAATCATGATACGTGTCTCTATTTTAAATAGAAGTTGTCAAAAAACATAACATTTTTGGTATCATATAAAAGACAATTTATCCAGCTACTGAATAAAAAAAGAATTAAAGCCACATGTTTAGCAACAGTGAAGTTATCAATCTAAACGTCGAGTGAGTCAAGGGTAGGATCGGTGGATGTGGCGCCGGTGGATGTGGCGCCCATAGGTTTGTACACAAAATAGCGGAAAACTAGAACTTTTGAAATTGATGCCATTTTAAAAGTATAAATAGGAAAGTTTTCAAAATTAATTTATAATTTGAATCTTGTTTGCAAAAATAAAAAACCTTGAATCATAAGCTTTCCAACAATATATAGTTTGTGGGTCATTAAGTCTGTAAAACTTAAGTTTTGTCCCGTTTAATCAGAATTGGTGCATTTCTCAACATTATTAGAAGTGAAATTTTTTTTGGACCAGTTTGTGACTTTTGACCCAATACAATTGTTACTATTCAAAGAATGAGTTATACATTTGGCGGATTATTTTGAATGAGTATCCATCAACACGTGTGTTGGTCACGGATTAGATATCTGTGGTGTTGGTCTTTTTAAATTCTGAAACAGAGTTTAGTTCCCCAAACATGGCCGATACATGGATAGCCTCTATACTGGAAGTGATTTTCTACCCACAGTCCCTTGCGCAAGCATGCCGGGACATTTCAAGATAATAAATAAATGCCCTAATTACTAATTAATAACCATTTTTGAAACCCTAACATCTCATTATCTGTTCTGCTGATTTAACTAGCTAACCACACATCCAATAAAAACACCTCGTTTTACAATTTATTGGTTTGCTGTCTAGTTTTTCAGCATCAATGATTTCACGATTTGGACCAAAACGGCAAGCACTTCCGTTTTATTTCCTGGTTATTTATTAATTTTATATACTTGAGGGACGCATTGGCCAAAGATAGAACTTGCACGACTAGATACGAAAAAAACATCAGCTTCAATTTGAACTATATTTTAACTCCCGCCAAGCCCGCAAATATTAATTAAAACGATACTAAAAAGCCATATATTTTTACACCTATCGCTGAAAGGCTGAAGTGAAGGTCACTAATAGGTATATAAAACAAGGTGGGATCGTTTCAAAAAATCCTTAAAATCGTGATACGTGTCTCTATTTTAAATAGAAGTTGTCAAAAAAACATAACATTTTTGGTATCATATTAAAGACAATTTATCCAGCTACCGAATAAGAAAAGAATTAAAGCCACATGTTTAGCAACTTTGGAATGTGACTAGTGAAGTTGTCAATGTAAACGTCGAGTGAGTCAAGGGTGGGACCGGTGGATGAGGCGCCGGTGGATGAGGCGCCCATAGGTTTCTACACAAAATAGCGGAAAACTAGAACTTTTGAAATTGATGCCATTTTAAAAGTATACATAGGAAAGTTTTGAAACTTCTCATATGTGTTAATAACATGTGCCTGCTACTATGAATACTAATATTAAATTGTTATCTAGACATTCTCTACTAGAATATGTGACGCGATCAAGAGGAATGAGTCGGATGTCGGGGAATCCCAAATTGAGATATGGCCAATTCAAAATGGCGGCTTACATAAGTTTTGATGGAAATTCATGTATACAATTTGACATAACTTTGGAAAAAAAATGTCGAAAAAAAATGTCGTATCGACATGGGGTTTTCAGTTTCTGAAAGCTCTAGGTGTCTTATTTAAAACTGTATTAAAAACTCATTTTCGACCAGGGTCGACATCCGACTCATTCCTCTTGATCGCGTCACATATGACGTTCAATTCAGGGAGTGTTTTAATGTAAAGAATAAATCCAGAAGTGTTTCATCACAGAATTTTTCATAGATTTATGAAAAATTTGCTATTTAGACCTATTTTCGACCACCCTGTATTCAAAATAAAAGGAACTTTAACGATATTCATATAGTTCATTTTGATAACCATTTTTAAAAAAATTAAATAGTCCATGCTAACTAAATGTCATGGAATATTATATACAAACCTTCATTTTATGCATTATTTCATCAACATTTTAGGAACCCTGTACTTTTCCTGTGTACATTTTGGGCAAATGATTCTGAGCAAATTTGGTAGCACCTTCTGCGGTTGTTCTGATTTTGGTGACTATTTTCAGCTAAACCCTAACTGTACAAACTATCAAAATATTTTGTGAGGAGCAAAAACGATCAACTTTTTTATGTTCCACCCTGTAAAAATTGTACACACCCTGTATAATTTGATTATTTTTTTTGGCAAAAATGAAAAACCTTGAATCATAAGCTTTCCAACAATATATAGTTTGTGGGTCATTAAGTATGTAAAACTTAAGTTTTGTCCCGTTTAATCAGAATTGGTGCATTTCTCAACATTATTAGAAGTGAAACATTTTTGGACCAGTTTGTGACTCTGACCATACATTATAAATGTTGGGAGGGTACCAAGGGTACCTGCTTTCGGACTAAATGAACTGGCTCTATTTAAAACACCGATTGCGGTCTGCTTACAATTAGAAATTCAAAAACTGGAAAGTCTAAAACAAGAAGCAACCAAAAACAGAAAACATTTATTTAATAAATTAAATAAATTTGAAGAATAGGCGTCACGCGGCAAAAACTAATGCCGTGTGGGAACTTTTCAGAATCAATCAAATTATCTTTCTGAAAGATATCATAGTTTTATTTCGTAAAAACTGAACTGAAAGTATACTCATTACTGAGAATGATACATTAGGTTTATTCCGTAAAACTTAACAGGAGTGAATATTGTTGATGTTAAAGCGTATTTTTGAGGATTATCTCATTAATAACTCCTCCATTGACTATCGGTTTACCACTATTCCCGGGGTTGGCTGACCTTTCGACTTTCGTCAGTACGTTGTCGTGTAAGGAATATCTTACTGTACAGGGTGGTTCAATAAAATGTTGATAGTTTTTTGAAGATTTTTTTTTGAAATTCTGTAGATTTAAAAAAAATCTTTTTCAATATTTATCAACCTATATGATCTTGACCATATGCTGAAAATATCGTTACAAATAACCTTACGGTTGCAAAATAACAGTTATTTGAACAAAGTCCAATTGATTTTCATAGATTGGAAGTGTAATTGTCTATACTCTATGCCTTAAAGTGACGATACCATTTAATGTTATCCTAATGGTCATTTCCCGTAGACTTACCCGTGGACAAAGAGATTTTGGAGAGATTCTCTTCAAATAGCTATCATTTTGCCGCCATAGCATTATTACCATTGAGATTTTCAGCATAGATGGTCAAGATGATATTTTTGAGGAATATGTAAAAAAAAAATAAACCAAATCCCACAATTTTGATGGCGGGATCTTCAAATCTTAGATTATTTGCATGCAATTCATCATTCAGTATTCAATGTAACGTCGCGAAATCAGTACCCGTGGACAGAGTGAAATGAGACAGACTTTGTTCAAATAGCTGTTATTTTGCACCATGACAGGGCCTATTTGGCAATTACATGGGACTTGGGGTAAGATGGGACAGTATGTGTTGGCAAATGGTCGACACAATATTTCCTATTTATTATTATAGGGCAATGTTCAAGTTTCAGTGTATAATATACACACTGCTATTACTAAATAAATAATTATTTCAGAGAATAACTTTGACATGTGATAACTTCAAAGATAGAAAAACGTCCCATTTTACCACATCAAAATAACAAGGACGGGGTAAGATGGGACAGGTCTGATAATAAGCCCCACGAATAAGCTTACATAACGTGTCTCCACATTTGATAAAAATTATTGACTCTAGTGAATGCATGCACACCTTAGTTGGATCAAAAGCTGCTATAAATAATTCTGAAATCGACCAGTTATTATATCCTAGAACATACTATTGAATAGTTTCACTAGATAACGATGTTGCATGTGTTCATTATATAGTTCTTCTTTATAAATTCATGTTTGTTGCATGTTAACATCATCACATTTCATACAAAACTCAATAAATCGAGACAAGTCAAAATCTACACAGTAAAATCCCATAGACATTTGCCTCATAAATATTCATGAGCTTATTACCGCTATTATTACGCTATTCTCTCTCATCTACACCTTCTCTAAACATTTCAGGTTTTTAATAATTAATTGTTATATTTTCAAATGCAATATCCTATACTCTCTAAATGTAAAAGAGTGAAATTCCACTCTAATGGAGTGAATATTTACTCTTCAAAGGATTGCCTACAGTGATCACTCTAATAGAGTGAAAGTCACTCCTTGAAAGAGTGGAACCATTTTCACTCCAAAAAAAGAGTGAGTTTTGTTCACTCCAGGAACGAGTGAATTTTCACTCTTCGAAGAGTGCCTACAGTGATCACTCCATTGGAGTGAAAAAAGAGTGAATATATAAGGAGTGAATTTCACTCATTTAGAGTGAACAATAATGGAACATTTTAATTACATCGCATTCCCATGAATAACTTGCAATTCAATAGAAAATTTGAATAACAAACAAAGAGTCATTATCCAAACTATACTTACCTTTTCTCGACCAAACAACTGCTGTCATCTGCCTATGTTACATTATCACTTCCTTTCGGTAGTGAAACGATATCATATATCAACATGATATTTCTATGTAAAGTATCTAAATCTACTTTCTATGGTATTTTTTATCGATGATGCTTTGCGGGTTTTATTAATGTAATTTATATTTAATCATTATTTTGAGTTTTGAATATTTTTCTATTTGATTGTGTTCCGGCTCTCATATTTAAATCTGGTACAACTGATCACTCGCACAGAGTGAAAAGTCATTCGACACCGAGTGAAAAATCACTCTTTGCGAGTGACAATGACTTCACTCTGAACAACGAGTGACATGTTCACTCTTTTACATTAAGAGAGTAATACGACTGAGAACCTCGAAGTGTGACTGTATTTCGCACGAGGCAGCACAGTTCCCTGGCAGGTTTTAAAAAATACCGCGACAATGACATGGGACAAATTGCTGTTGGTACCGTAGTGGTGCTAAGCATGTTTAACTACACAAGAAATCTTGTTTGTGTCACGGTGAACCGCCTGCCTCTCGATCATCGGACGAGCGCTCTAACCACTTGTTATAATTTTCAGAAGGGTCATGAATAAAAAGCGCCAGCGAAAGATAAGACAATTTAATAAAATAATATATATTTTCCCTTTTCATTCACAGACCTCTTTGAGATATGAGTGTGAATATGCCAACCACCCTCGTTATTGTGGCATTAGCCATCATAATGGCCGCTAACATCAATGGCGGTAGTGCCATTGACTCAATGGATCCGCAAGAACGTGACATTGACATAGAAACCAATCGGAGATCACCTGAAAAAAGAGGTATGTCGGTCTAGCTATATGTACGTCGGTCTGTATGTAGGGCCTATATCTGTTTGTCGTATTGTCATAATTGATTGTACAAGTGTATAGAATAAAATAAAATAGCATTGGTATAGATAAAGATAATTGGCCCGTATTCTCGTAAGTAGTTAACACGGTTTTGAGCTAAACACGCGTTTAACTTTGACTATAGATACATCGTTTAACTAGACGTAATTCTCGAGAACAAAAATTAACTTAAATACGCGTCTAACTCACTAAAAAGTGTCTAACTTTAAACATGGGTATGGGAGTAGTTTAAATCGCGTTAAACGAAACTCATACACTAACTGTATACCTTGAATATTCACTCAACCGTGCCTGCTGCAAGCTGACGTTCAGATCGTGTAGTATTAAAAATACACGTGATTTTAGTTAGGTATTCGATCGATATCTATTATAATCCATTAGGCCCATATATATACTTGTATACAGTAACGCACGACAACTCTGGCAACGAGATTCGCGGAGTTTTGTTTATATAAAACCAAGTGGATTTGGTGAAAAAAATAGTTGAAATTAAGCGGTGAGTACATTTTATGCATAGGTCATAATTTATAGCATATACATACCAAAAAGACGACAGCGACACGCCTTTATGTGAAAAAGAGCTTGCCTCGGCAGACGACATGGCAGCTCTATGTGTCGGCCTATTTCCATGACCGTGTGTCGTCATCATCATGTATTGCTATATAGTACATCCATGTCCTCCCTAGATTTTGTTTGTAGGTCCTATGAGATATGACCTACATACACAACACATACAATGTACTCACCGCTAAATAGTTCGTCTATTTCTTCAACAAATCCTCTTTGTTTTAGCACTCCACGCACGCGGACACGATATTGTCCGCCATCTTTGTTGCGATTTCCATGGATCCTGATTGGCTAATAGTTCACCTCAAAAAGAGCGATAACGGGTTATTAGCCACTCGGCAAGCGAGCTATAGTGTTCAGTCTATAAATGAGCGGTGTTTTCGTGCCATTCTGTAGCGAGCGGACATCACTCTGATGTGAGAGTGAATAGCTGGAACGCCTTTTCCGCTCTTTGAGCTAAAACCCACTCGATTAGAGTTAAATCATATTCATTTGAAATTGAGAGTGATTGTTCACTCTTTCCCATTTGGAGTTTCGGCCCACAGCGTTTAATTTAACATGATCTAACCCATGTTTAAAGTTAGACATTTTTAACGAGTTAGACGCATGTTTATTAAGTTAAACAAATGTGCGAGAATTACGTCTAGTTAAACGCTGTGTCTAAAGTCAAAGATGACGCGTGTTTAGCTTAAAACCGTGTTTAACTACGAACGAGAATACGGGCCTCGGGGCCTATATGTTTAGATAGGCCGAACAAATCATATTGAACCATTCGATAACTGAAGTTGAGTTTATACATAGGCTGTGTATTAAGTGCAAGTGTATATCTGATGCTGTGGTTGATCTAATTTATCTAGAATGGTTTGGTTGACGAGACCAAACTTAGGATGGTTTTGCTGACGAGACCGATTTCAGAATAGCAATCAGTTGTCTGATGATCGCTCAAGCATGAAATTCGGAGTAGCAACTATACCGATCAAAAAGGTCTAACTTCTATATTTCGCTCTGTATCGCATTGAGCATGTTGAGCTATCTGCGAGAAGAATACTTTCCTACTCTGTATTTCAATTGATTTATATATTTTTTTATAAAAATGTTCGTAGCTAATACAAGCCATTAGACCTACGCCTTGGACCATATTATATATTATAGCCTATAACTATCCCTTTTCTACCATTTCGCAACACAATTGAGGTGTATAATAATCATTTAATTTCGAGCTAAACATGTGACTAATTTAAAATTTCAAACCCGCCATGTCCAAGCATTTTTATTTAACTTGCAAAAATGAAAAGAAAGGGCACTTAGAGTGGAGTTGGTTATTCGATGGGTATTTGCGATTACGTGTTAGACCATGCAAATTGAGGCACATCGTGACCGGCATCGTCTGATTGAAACTTATTTTTAAAATGCCCTCTATGTAATATCGTATGTAATTTGAATATAAAAGAAAAATAGTGTAACGCTGACCATAAAATGCTGTCCGAGCCGGGGATTGAATATTTTGAAACGACGTTTTATTGCACAAAGACAACTGACTTTTCTTAATCCTTACAGCTGTAAGTTTGTGTTTGTTATACAATTGTAAAAATGTAGAAATCAACACATCTCTTAGTATCCCTTTAAAGCGCCATTGCTTGATGTTTTGGAGCATTTGGGGGAAGTTAAAAGTGCCTTGGGTATCTCGTAGTCAAATTATGAGCAATTTCAGTCCAACAAATCACGACGTACACATGGTGCAAATGTTTAGTTAAACGCGAGTTAAACTACCCAATACCCATGTTTAACATTTCGAAATGTGAGTTCGAATGGGGTTACTTTTTCTTTTGTCTTTATATTTGTAACAAATGACGTTGTTTTATCAGTTTAAACATTGGAAATTTAATTTATATGACATTTGATTTGATTGCATTAGAGAGAGTGTACTGCTTTTCAAGAAGACTTATTCCGTACCCATTTAGGCCTAATCTCTAATTAATAGAAATCGGTGTTTCAACTTGATATTCACATTTTAAATATCTTATAGCAATCTTATAAGGGCGTTACCATGGTTTCATGGGTTCGATTATGGACCTCCAATCATCAGTCGCCGATCATTTGGTCAGTTCGGAGCAAAAGCAAGGTCATTTATGTAGGTTAAGCAAAGGCGTTGTCTGAAAATCAAGCAAGCAGAAGATAATACAAATTCCTTTAAAAGGAAAGGGGCGCTCAAATAAATAATAACAGTATAACCTTGAAGGGTATGATGTGCATGACAAAAAATGGATTTCCCTTATTTGGTATGGTGGAAGGTCATATGGTATAACATATTGAAATGCATTTTAACATTTCAAAAACCCTCTGTTGTCATGGCAACACCCATTTGTATTTTGGGCTTTTTGGGGCTATTTTGGGCTATTTTTCCCATTTCTAAGAAAAAATGTTAAAATATGTCCAGTTCTTCCAAGCTACTGACTCAAAAGTGTAACAAATATCAAATAAAGGACTTTCTTCTTTCTTCTTTACTGACAGGTAATGCCAACTCGTCAACTTTATTTTGTATTCTATTTTTGGCTCTGGCAACACTGGTAGTTTTATGAAATTAAAAATATGCGTTTTTTACCCAAATTTAGCACGCAATAAAATCATTTTGCCTGGGAACTCAGAATATTTTTCTTGTTGGTTTTGAATATCGTATACATTACCCCTTTCAATTCTGGAGAGAACTGATTGGGCAATTATTTACAATGTCTTTAACCCTTTTAATCTGACGAACAATTTGAGATATCGTTTGTCAAAATCGGAACATGTTCAAATGTTGACCCAAAAGGCAAAGGTCAACGAACTTTTTCACGTTTTGCCCAATATTTCAGTAACCACATCGGAAGTGGGGCAAACTATACATTTTTAGAATCCTTGTGCTCAGACAAACAATGTGGTATGCTTCCATGCTTAATTGAAGCAATTTGAATTTTTGATCTCCCAGTATGGTGGCCATATTGAAATTGGCCATTATGGCAGTCCCAAAAGGCTCAAATGTTGGCATCCATCAACAATCAAAAGAGTATGGTATGGACATACCAAGAGACCTATTAAATTGTATTTCAGAAAAGTTATAATTATTGGTTAATTCTCAGATGATATAAAACATGACAATGAAGTTAGGAAATCTTTATAAATAAGTAAATAAGTAAATAAATAAATAAATAAATAAATAAATAAATAAATAAATAAATAAACAAATAAATAAATAAATAAATAAATAAATAAATAAATAAATAAATACACTAATAAATAAATAAATAAAAAATATACTAATAAATAAATATACTAATAAATAAATAAATAATCTATCACTAAATAATGAACTAGTGGTGAACTGCTGAGTTATTCGACTCCATTTGAGCCATTATTATATTTTGAGGTGTCCAAGTGTGGGATAATATCCAAAACATAATAATGATAAAATTAGATGATTTACGCCCAAGTATCTCACAGTACTGTGCGCTATGTCATAGTTACTGGGCTTCCCAGAGCAGTCAGATTCAATTGTTTGTACAAAATGTTACTAGTAATCTTTTTTACATGAATTTGTATTTAAATCGCTTTTGTGATTTTATGTTTTCAAAAATGGGAATAACAAAATGTTGGGGAAAAAATTTGGCGACGGTAATTTACGTCGCCAAAACTTAATGTGCGCGGCCTACCGGAAACAAACTTTTTTCGTTACGCCTAAGGCTGACATTTTGTCAAATGAATTGCACGAGATGACATCCTCTTTCCACGTGAAAACAAAATCGTGTCGTCTACAATAGACCATAGCAGTCAGTATGTAGCCACGCAAAAAACCGTTGTTTTTCTAACCCACACACAGCGACCCGGAAGTACTCACACGTAGCGATACGGCTTCGTAGTCACAATTGACCGCGTGATAGCACGATGTAAATTAGCTCTTTTCATGATTATAATCACACATTTCAAACACATTTACCATGAAATTGTAAAATAAAAAGGCATATTATGCCAATAATATATCTAATATTATCTGTGAACTTCATGACATGTTGGATTTTCGGTGCAAATTATTGCCATCACACACACACCGAATTCGAGAAAAACTTCACGAAACTAAAGCCAAATCCACGGTAAATGATTCCCTTTTGAAGAATTAGGCAGCAATTGCATCCATGGTATCGTAATATTCATTGTATTGTGTAACTAGAAACATGCTTAAAATATTATAATTGTTTTAGTCCGGTCAAGTGTATGGTTATTATATAGCTGCCTATAGAATCTGGTCTCGAGCTAAATTCATTTCGTAGCGTCGATTGGTTGTTACTGATCCCGTGGCGCGCTTTCAGACAGGGTCGTACGTGATCGGTTCAAGCTTAATTTTAGATTTGGTATTGTGGTTTATTTTTCTTTTTTACTAAATCAAGCATTGTTGTTCCAAAATAATTCAATAACTTTCTACAGTATTATTGAAATTCATATTTTAATAATATCAAGGAAAATAAACTGAACGTACGAAATTTCAACAGATTATGTTTCTGAATGATTATAACTAAACTTTGGCCCTTGCATGAAATTGATAAAAAATGTCTCGATCAAAAAGCAAATATATTATTTAGTTGTGGGCAAGAAAGCAAATTGGGGGGGGGGGGGGGGGGGGGGGGGTGAGGGGGGGGGGGGTAAAAATGCGCAGGAATATTTTCACTTTGTGTAAAACTTGCCTGAATCTGCTCTGATTTTGACATTTCCTACCAATTAAGCTAGTTTTATCCCCCAGAATGTTCAAGAGTGTTTGGGACAAAATGGAGTGGAGTTGTGCTGACTTGGGGGAGGGGAGACCGAATGTCATGCCTTGGAGCCCCTCCCCCCACCCCTCGTAGTGTCGTTACTTTACAAAAGGGCGATGTTAGTGACTTACTTATAATTAATTTGTAACATGTTGATATTTCGCGGGTCGAGGGGATTTTCTTTTCCTCTCTGCTACTTTTCCCGATCTCATGGGGGGGGGGGGGGGGGGGATGGGGGGGGGTCGGGCATGGAGAAAGGTTATGAGCAAAGGGAGCTCATTCAAAAAATGTAATAAACAATAAATAATACCAGGATTGATTTCAGTGGCGTGATATTAAGGTAGGCTGGGGGGGGGGGGGGGGGGGGGGGGGGCACTTTTTAAAAATAAATTCCCAAACAGTTCAAACCAAACCCTTACAGTGATTGTGTAAACACAATATCAACTGCACTGTTTCCATGGCATAAAAAGGGTTGTTTTTCCTGAAATTTGGCATAAATGTTTTATTGTTCTGGATGGAAATATTACCACACGGTCTTATATGGGCTTGAATTTCATAAGTGAATCAATGAAATTAAACCCAAGTAACGAAATTAACAAACTGGGTGTTATTATTTGAATAATGCAAACATAGTAATATTCCCTGATGATCGACAATTATTTGTTTTGAAATTTGAATTATATAGTAATGACTATATAAATTAAGTTTTATTATCATAAACATGTTCTTGTAAGCCTACAGCAAGTCAAGTCAAAGCAACAATTCAAATTAAAACTATCATGACTTCATGTTTATTTTTAAAATAAATTTAATCATCCATCAAAAAGTCACAAATTAACGTATAATAGGGGACTATATTTTGAGAAATTGATTTTTTCTAAAATCATTGCACTAGCGCAACTGTCAACAGACAATGTCATAACCTAGATGGATGGTTTTGATAAGAAGCAGGCATGTCACATCATCATGATAATGAACAGAATGTTTAAGAAAAAAGTTATAAGGAAAAAAAGGCGTAGGCCTACATTTTGCACCAACAAAGACTCTCTACCTATGTTAAAACCATCATGAAAAGATTAAAGTCTTACTCTTTCTAGTAGTAGATAATACTTTTAAGTTAAATTACTATATGTACTAGCCTACTAGGGCTTAGGCTATACGAAGGGTAAGACTAAGCTATTATAAAGTCATGAATGAAGACATTGCATTATTTGATTTTGTAAGCTATGATACATATCACGGTAACGAGTGATCGTAAGTTTCTTTTTCTGACCGAAAATCGGTGAAAATCAGACTCGTTTTTCTCATCAAAAAATAAGTCGGGCATCAATGTTTTTGGTATGAAATTAGAGCTTACAATTCCGTTAGTACGGAAATTGTTCTTAAAATATCGTACGAATCTTAGTCCGGTCAAGTGAATGGTTACAAGAAGCAAAGTCACGAATGTTGTTAAATTCTAAAATTAGCGATAAAATCGCTGTTTGTGGACCAAATATGTCAGATTTGGCATCATATATAGAGAAAATTACGAACAATCCACCTACTTCGCCATAATGGCTGCCAACTATCCCTACCTCAATTAATTCAGGGAAAACAAACTTCTCGTAAGGTTTAAGCGCAAGGTTGACATCCTGAAATTGATCTTTGCGTGCGTTAGAAATCGGCAAGGTCATTCACTGAAAGCGATACCTGCGTGCTGACTGATGGCAAGTAGTAACTGACACGACTGACTGCTAATACATTAGGGCTCGTATTCTATATTGTGCACATGGTCTCCGTGTGGTCTAGTGGATAAACTAGTGATAAAACAGAATTTTCAGAAACCCTTACCAGATTGCAAGGTCTATCCAAAGGATCACTGAATTACTGAATAAATACTAGGCATGTATACTTATTTCAATTTTTGAAATATTCTGTGAAATTTTGGAATGTCGTCTGCAGACGCCTGCCGCGTGGAAAGTGTTAAGTGTAGCTTCTTAATACTTCAAACTGATATGAAATTAAAGGAGTAGGCCTAAGAAAAAATATGTCAATGAAAATCTTGCATTAACACATTTATTGGAATGTAAAATTGTTAAAGGCTATAAGGTTCCCGACATTAAAATGTGAAACATCTTGGTAATAATGCAGTTAAGATCCTCTGGAGGTAGGCGAGTACGTTCATGAATGAAAATGTGCGGAGTAAAAATATACGTCATTTTCCAATACACAGAGACTAAATCGCTTTTTGTAACAAAAGGTATTCAGCAGGATTCAAACCGACGCGGGGAGGATCCAATAGATTTATAGTCTATAGCCTAAACCGCTCGACCATACTACTCATTGAAGCGACCATCGTGTTCAATGAATAATGAACTATAGTCGATTCGCAGACATTGGCCGATTTACCATTTCAGTCAGAGGTAACAGAAGCAAAAGAGGGGAGGCACTCGAATTATATCGTAATATGAAAGGTTAATACCGTGTCATCATGTGCATGTACCACTGTGATGCCGTCACCACTATGTACCTAGTGACAGGGAACTTGCGGCTGGATTATCTGCATAACTTTGCCTGCAAACAGTTGTTGTTGTCAATTGCCCGCGTATTCCCGATAAAGAAACGTATTTGATATTTAGCTAAATTGATAAAGGTGTTGTGGTCTCATAGCCAGAAACACTTAAAGTAACATTTATAATCCATACCTTGGTTGATATAACTGTTTTTCCATTTCATTAGGACAAATGGTTTTGTACCTATATAGGTTTATACAAAAATGATGGTTGAATATTTCGTTTTTTCTCGCAAATAGATACGTAGAACTGTTATTTTTAATTTAATGTTTCCTTTATTCCTCCTGCCGAATAAAAATGGAAAATAATAAAAAGAGTTCACTTAATTATGAATGGGTAAAATGACATTAATAATATTTTTCTTTCGAAACCTGTATACGGTCGATGATGGGCGATTTGTATTTATTGTGGTGACAGCTTCCAAAGGGATACACATTTTTAAGCTGTTGGATTAAGCATTTGGTTGTCGTGATTGTAAAGCTACATGACCAGCCTTTTCATAAAGCCACACTATTATGAATAGCAATTGATATTGGAGCGCAAATAATAACATCCATAAAAGTACCGCTGTTTAATCATTGGTCAAAATGGGTTCCTCTAACGCCCTATGGACGAGGTCCAAAATCGAAACCAATACGCAAGAGTTTATGAATCTACTATAGTGGTGATTTATCGAGTTATTTGACAACATTTGAGTCATTTTGGGAAATTTGGGGGACGTATAATATTATTTGAAATAAACATAACACACACACACAGAAAGCTAACAATCAAACGTATATTGTCGAAACTTGTCAGAACGGTTGGAACCTTTGGCCCATATGCAGTAAGATGGACTAGAGGTAGACAACTTTTAGGTCAAGCATTAAGGGTTCAATAATTTCGATCATCATTCATACGTCAACGCACCTACAAATTTCGATCTCCGAATGATCGAGCATCTAATGCAACAGTAAGTAACTTGGAGAATCTACCGGATTTTCATAACAGAAAGAGCTCATCTCTCTCATTAATAGTGATCGCGCTAACGACTGACTGAACTGACTATATACTGCGCACAATAGGCCCACTTACGTCATTTTCAGCGCTGCAGAAATTAATTTGTTTATAGAAAAACTTTTTAAAAGCCATTTATGATCGCGAGATGGCGCCCTGTATATCAGAGATAAAAGGTGACTTGATATGAGTATCTACCCGGGGTATCTACGGTATCATACTTAAAGTAAACAAATGATTATCGTGATTGTAAAGCTACATGACCAGCCTTTTCATAAAGCCACACTATTATGAATAGCATTTGATATCGGAGCGCAAATAATAACAGGGAATATTTGACCTCTCCTCCTCCCATGATCATTTCATTCATTCATTCATAAAAGGTTTATTAACATAATTGTTATAGCAGAATAACATCTGAATTGCAACAATTTTACAATATAAAAACATGTATTAATATCAAAATATCAATTACTAAAAATCATGATGATTGAGCCATTAACATGATCAATGCCAATATGTATTCAATGAAAATGGCTTGAATCTGAGATCTTAGCTTGAATTAAAGTTAAATATAGCAATTATTTGTTGAGGTGACATCCCGGGGGGGGGGGGGGGGGGGGGGCACTCAACTTTTTTTGTTGGTAGGGGTGTGCCGCACAGGGTCTCAAAAAAGGGGGGGCGGCGATAGAACTGAACTGAGTGGATTTTATGACGAAAAATAGGGTCTTAGGAACTGATTTTTTCAAAAAAGTAAGTCTTGAGAACTGGCCTATAGTTCAATTTTGATTAGCAAGAACGCACATGTTTGATTTTTTTTGGTTTTAGAACGCAACATTTTCGAAGAATCGGGGTTTTGGAACGCAAGATTTCGCGATTTTTGAATTTTCAATAACATGGGGGGGGGGGGTCTTAAGAACTGATCCAGGCTCAAAAGGGGGGTCATAAGAGCTAGCAGCAGAGGGTGAAAAAGGGGTCTTCAGCGCGGCACATACTTATACCCTTTTTCAATGTCAGTGCCCCCCCCCCGGGGTAACATGTGTGTCTATGATTACATGTGTCATACATGTATTTATATAATATATAATATTGTATAAGTTAAAGCATATGGAACAGGGGCTGACATTTATTGTTAGGTGTGGGGGATGACAAGGCACGAATCCAGCCAAGTTTAGGGGGGGGGGGGACTCAAACAAATAAAGTTGAGCTGGTACCATCTAAGCGGTGCGCAGCTCGGACAGGGGGTGGATGTCTGAGGGGGTATGCCCCCCCCCCCCCCCGGGGCCCCCCCCCCCCCCTCATAAGTAGATTTGTTTTCAATTTTCGCACTCATTTGGTGCGATCTGGTGTATACTTTTGACCAATATTGTATTGAAAAGCCATCACTTCATTTTCAATAAATATTTTGTTTTTTATCAATGCACGAAAGAAGTTGAGCATAGTAATACTGATATATTCTTGATTTAAGTATAGATGGTTTAAAAGCTCAAACAGGGGGAGTCTGAGGGTGGTGTTTCCCCTCAGAAGTAGAACTCATTTGGTGCGATTTGGTGTATACATATTGAGTCGGATGTCGACCCTGGTCGAAATGAGTTTTTAATACAGTTTTAAAGAAGCTGTCAGAAACTGAAAACCCCATGTCGATACAACATTTTGTTCCAAAGTTATGACAAATTGTATACATGAATTTTCATCAAAACTTATGTAAGCCGCCATTTTGAATTGGCCATATCTCAATTTGGGATTCCCCGACATTCGACTCATTCCTCTTGATCGCGTCACATATTGTATTGAAAATCCATCACTTCATTTTCAATAAATATTTATTTTTTGTTTATCAATGCACGGAAGAAGTTGAGCATATTCTGATAAATTCTTGATTTAAAAAAGCTCGAACAAGGGGGAAGTCTGAGGGAGGATTTGTTTTTCAATTTTCGAACTCATTTGGTGCGATCTGGTACTTTTGACCAACATTTTATCGAAAAGCCACCTCTTCATTTCTAATCAATATTTTTGTTTTTATCAATGCAAGAATGAAGTTGAGCAAATACTGATATTTTCTTGATTAAGTATAGATTGTTTAAAAGCTCGAACAAGGGGAGTCTGAGGGATGATGTGCCCACCTCAGAATTGGATTTAAAAAAAAAATCGAACCCATTTGGTGCGATTTGGTGTGTACTTTTGACCAATATTTTATTGAAAAGCAATCACTTTATTTCACAGCAGCTACTGTTTCATCTTGCCCATACACTATATGAAAAATCAGGGGAGGGGGTATTACATTGACCATCCCCCCTTCAGGTCAAAAAGTGTGTGTGTGTGGGGGGGGGGGGGGATATCCCCCATCCCCGGGATTTCCGCCCTTGATACGGAACGGTAGTTCTTATATTTCGCTCTGCATCGCATTGAGCACTCTGCAAGAAGATCGTTTCTTCGCTATAGTCATGAAAAGCACCCTTACAAGTAACATTTTGGGGTACAAATGACAAAAGAGTGAGAAAATGGAGTATTTTTGGTAGGAACAAAATATATTTGGTGTCATAATTGCAGTTAAGGAGTAAAATTTGTTTAGTGACACTTTTTCAATGCTATATGATGATTCTAAAAACGCCCCCCCCCCCCTCTAATTAATTTGTAGAAATCGGTTTTTAACTTGATAGGTAAACCAATCAAACTAGAGTAATTATATATCAAATGAGTATGAAATGTAAATCATGTTTTACAGATAAAATTATATAGCAACAATAACCTATGCAACTAGAGAGGTTCTCGGGTTTCGCGGTTTGTGAGTGTTGCGGTGTTTAAATTTGATAGTGCTCTATCGGGCGGTTATTGATTGAGTGAACAATGCTCGGGAGATCAGTTTGTTGTAGTTTCTTAACATTATATATGTTAGGGTCTTTTTTTCTTCTTTTCTTTTTGTTGATTCCGGCGCACCAACTATGTATTTGCATTTGTCATACAGGAAACAATAATATATATATGAACATATAGTTTTAATATTCTCTATATAATAAAGTACAGTAATTATTATAGTTGATTCGCAGATATTGGCCGATTCACCATTTCAGTCAGAGGTAACAGAAGCAAAAGAGGGGGAGGCACTCGAATTTTAATCGTAATATGCATGGATAATACCTTGTCATCATCAGTGCCTGTACTATTGTGACGTATTCACCACTATGTAAAGATAGGGTGAACAACTATTATTAAACCTAGTGACTGGGAACTTGCGGCAAAACGATCTGCATTGACTTTGCCTGCAAACAGGTGTTATCCATTGCCCGCATATTTTGATAAAGAAGATGTATTGTTATTCAGATAATTTGATAAAGGTATTCAGGCGGTCTCATAGCCAGAAATACATAAAGTAACGTTTATAATCCGTATCTTGGTTGATATAACTTTTTCTCCATCTAGGCCAAATGGTTTTGTACCTGGTTTATACAAAAGATGATTGAATTAATTCATTTTTATCTCACAAATGAATATGTAGAACGGGTCTTTTTTAGTTTAATGTTTCCCTTATGTCACGTGCATAATAAAAAAGGAAAATAATAAAAAGTGAAACTTGATTATCCACTAAATTATGAATAGGTTGACAAAAATAACGTTTTGCTTTTAAAAAATATATAAGGTCGATGATGGTCGACTTTTATTATTGTGTTGACCGCTTCCAAAGGGATTTACATATTTCAAGCTGTTGGATTAAATATTTGGTTGCCGTGATTTGTAAAGCTACATGATCAGCTATAATCACTAAAGCCACACAATCATGAATAGCATTTGATTATGGAACGCAAATAATAACATCTATAAAAGTACCGCTGTTTCATCATTGGTCAAAATGGGTTCCTCTAACGCCAAATGGACGAGGTCCAAAATCGAAACCAATACGCCAGAGTTTATGAATCTACTATAGTGTCTTTCCACCTTTTATATAAACCCCATTTTTTATTGTGTTTATATAATCTTCCCTTTCCAATGGAAATATGATTTTAGAACATGAAACAAACTAAGTCCTTAAACACTTGAAAAATCGGCCGTAAACCTTCACATCTTTTTCTGTATACGTACAGTTTCCCCAATAATAGAATATAATTTAGTAAAGGGTTCGGATCAAAAATGTTGTATCCAAACATTATTGAAAATTTTGGTGAGCTGAGATCAATTCCAAAAATTGATATTTAAAAAGATCTCAACACTAGTCCAAAAACGTTTAACATGTTCACACTCGTAACACAAATGAATTAAACTTTCAAAATATGTTAGGGTCTTACCAGAACCATGGAGGACGGACGGAGATTCACAACATGGAATGAGCACAAATATATAAAATAAATAAAATGAATGACTATTTGTAATTTATGTGTCATTGTATATGTTATTTTCTTGATTATAAAGCGCTGTGATCTTTGTAGGGCGCTATACAAATGTTTTATAGTATAGTATAGTATAGTATAGTATAGTATAGTATAGTATAGTATAGTATAGTATAGTATAGTATAGTATAGTATAGTATAGTATAGTATAGTATAGTATAGTATAGTATAGTATAGTATAGTATAGTATAGTATAGTATAGTATAGTATAGTATAGTATAGTATAGTATAGTATATGGTAATCAACCATATTTCAATTCTTCAAAAAGTACATCTTCTTTTATTGTCTTCATATGTTGTATGTGTGATTCATCAATGGAGGAGGAGAATTGTGACACTAACATTTTAGGTTACAAATGTGTATATATTTTGGTTGAATCGAAAATTGCTATTGAATTAAATTTGAAGAATTTAGAAATCGGAAAATCCGTAGAGCACCTTCCTTTATGGAAATTGAAGGTTCGCTTTGTAAACGTGGACACCATCATTAATTTAAGGATGCAAAGGACATGGGACATGATCATATATAATTTGATGTGTGGGTCTTTTGGCAATAATCCATGATATCATACTTGCGTGAAGGCGTGAAGTTAAAAGGTATAAACACGATATTCCTGATATCTTCTATTTCGAAACGGGAGACCTCTCTCAAAATTACAGTTTAAAATTGGGGTATTTATTACATGTTATGTTCAAATTAATATAGTGTGAATTTATAAGATACCTCACCATAGTAAAACAAATTCACGCGATGATTTATTTAAATATTTTAACCGAGATATAATCAGTAGCTGATACCGTGGTCTAAATTTTAAAAAAAAATGCGTGTGACGAGGAACATCCACTCGGAAGTAACATAACTATGCATTATTACGTAAGGCGAAAATATTTAAAAAAATGAGACATTAATAAAAAGGTGGGTGTTGTAGTAGGCTTAGATTGGTTTTTATTATTTTGGCAAGTAAAATTTAGATTATATTCAGGATTCAGGAAAGAGGCTACAAGATATAAACTTGCTTAGCATGTATAATGTATAATTAACTTGACGGAACTGTCAAGAAAAGTTAAATGTCCAACAAATATATTCAAGCTGCACATGCTTGTGTCTGCAATTCCAAAAAAATGGAAACACGAAGTAAAACAGAACAATTTGTGTTCACACAAGAAACAAAGTCGTACATTTTTTAATGTTAGGAATAAGGTCAAACACATTAGTATTTTACAGACCAAAGATATATATAAAATGTTAAATACTCACTCAGAAGATGCCTCTTGTATACAGTATTGGGAAAAACAAAAAATCAATAGTAATGATTGGAGTAAAATATTCTCTTTCAAAATTAGAAACAGAATAGTTAACAAGATAGGCCATTTTCAATATAATCTCATGAACAATCTTATTTGCTGTAAAAGGAATTTATGCAAATGGCAACTAAGTGTCTCAGACAAATGTAATGTATGTAATTGTTTAGATAATTATGACCACTTTTTTGTAAAATGCAATTATAACAAACATTTCTGGATTAAATTTTCCAAATATATACAATTCTTGATGAAGGAATACGATTTTGAGATATCTTTGGAAAAAATCATATGCGGTTGGAACATCCGTAATTCTAAATTTAATTTTACAAATATGTTAATTGAACTAGCATCTTATGCCGTATATAAATCAAGAATAATTTATTATGACACAAAGAAAACAACACCTATTTCAATTCTGTTCATGTTGGAAATTAAAAAGATTGACGAAATTATTGCAGTTTCGAAAAGAAAGGTAAAAATAGAACAGAAAGATTTAGAACATTGCAAAATATACTGGAATATAAAATAAATGATACTTTATTCCTGAAATTTGTTAAATCAAGTTATCACATTGTACCAATACTATTATAAAAGAATGTCTCATAGAGTACGATATCTATATTTACACATGTGTATTATTATTTAACGTGATATTATAAGTTAACACTTGTTGAGATGAAAATAAAGACTACACTACCTCTATGAGGTTAAAAGAGAAAAAAAAAAAAAAAAAAAAAAAAACTTGCTTAGCAATTACTCAAAAATGGTATCTATTCGTAATTTATATATTTTATATTTGTAAGTTTTTAATGTTATATATTTATTTTTATAGCAGAGTTGTTTGTGATACATATTTATGTTTTGAAAATGAGTAATGACAATTTATCCCGAAGAGAAATGTTAATAATTTTGCATGAAATAATATACAATTACAATATACAATTCGTTGGATTACATACAATCTTAAATAAATGATGTATTAATTGTTATTACTTCTACCAGGCTTTTTATCGGTACAATAAAACTGTGTATTGAGTATTGTTGAACCAAAGAACCCGGATGCGTCCAATATTCTAACAAGAAGAGTCTTTAAAAATACAATTATCGCTTAGATTAGGTATATTAAAAACTTTTTTTCTTTTTCTTTTTTCTTTTCTTGTATTATTATTTTTTTCACGGTGTCCTGATATGTTCAATACAAAGTATCATATAGATTTTACTACTATTATTAGTACAATACAGACGATAATGAGCATTAAATAAATACTATTACACGGTCCTTTGCTGATATATACTACACATCCCATAATGGTAAGAGGGAATTCCATTTTCTGTTAAAACTCGCAATGTTCCCGTTTTTTATGGCGATATATATATTTCAAGGGAGAAGGACCGCTTTGCTTCCTCCCGGAACAAAGCGATATGGTAGCCCCTCTTTCATTTTGATCTTGTATATATAAAAAGCGACATAGTAGAAAAGTACATTTAATGGTTGGCTAGCCCAAATAGTTGAATCTGTCTATCGATAATGATGGTGATATTTGTTTCTTCCTTAATCCATTTCATAACATTTTCCCATAGATTTAATATGGTCGGGCATTCACAACATAGGTGTAGTATGGTTTCTTATGATTCTTTACAAAAAATGCATACTTTAGAGTCTTTCTGCCCTATTTACGCCTAAAACTGTATGAGTCAGACGAAATTGGAACCATCTTAGTTTTGTATCTACGGCACATTTGAATGGTATAAGAAAAAAACCGACCATTTGTTCAAACTGTAGGATAGGTCTAACTTGCTTTCCCATTTATCTATAAATCTTCGTTCGACCTCTTTGGATAGATCTACCTTCGATGTCCTCGTCATAATATCACCATCACCCACCATCTTCTTCAACATCAGTGCTCGAACTGCGTTTATACTTTGCATTCTTTGGAACCCATACATGAAACAGACAAACTGCTCCAGCTCATCAATCAGCAGTTCATCTATGTCCCAGCTATCACCCAATCGAGCAAAGCTATCTTGATATCTTGGTTTCTTTGTCTAGTTTCTTTATAGGAAGTGTCTCTCCTTTACCTTTGAATGCGCAGTTACAGTCCTCGCCTGTACAGTGAAGCAATAAATGCCAAGAAGGGTTTCACAATATCTAGGGCCAAGGTCTTGAGCCAGGTCAGTTATGTTAATGAGTCGCCTGTACACTCCGCTTCCAGTGTCAAAGAAGATGATCAAGGGAGTCAATTTGTGAGCATAGTAGAGCAAGATGAAAAAGATGTCACTGTCTGGACTATGAACAACAGCATTCTTGTATCCGTTCTCTTTGGCGTATATCAGATAGAGAACAACCCTGCTGTCTGTTTCTTCTTGAGTGGATCTTAAACCATCAATTTCTACTTGTTGAACAGCTTCTCCATCTGTTGAGAACAGCAAGTATGGCACTCCTTCGACGACAAGGAAACCTGCTGATTTTAAGATGTTTCTCCAAAATGATGACAACAAGCGTCAACTGTTTAAGCTAATGCTTCGCGTGTGGACCAGTCAGGAGGCAGCAAGTTCCAATGTTGTTCAATAGGTATCGCTGCCGTTAGGGGCTACCGACCAACAGTGCACAGCCTTTGCTTAGATTGCGACTCATAACAGCTCCTAAATATCACTTGGGTTGACGAGGCAATTGAAACTAGTATCTTGCCCAAGGACACAAATAAGTTGGCCACGGCGGGGCTATATCTCACAACCTTATGATCAAGTGTCCCGTGCTGTTCCGCTGGACCAACAGAGTTCCGCGCTGTTCCAATAGACCATGGGCTCCTTAACTTAACCTTTCCACATGTCCATAACTTTAATCGGCATCCAAAGCCTAATCCAACCCTGTCCGTGTCCCATACCTTCCTTATGCCATCTCAAACCATAACCCCAAGCGTAATTCTAATTTTACGTATACGTAACCGTAAACCCTTACTCAATCCTACCATAACGCTACCTTACCTTGTTCGAATTATAATTATAATTGTAATACGATTTTTGTTTGTATCCTAAGCCAAATTTGAGCTATCTTTCATAGATGGTTGTCCACAACCATCGGACGATTGGATTAGCTTTAAGAGTGTATGCTATTATCTTGCACACGGACGTTATCGTAGGCTATCCTATAGGAAGGCCGTGACGGCATGCCAGGACCTGTCTGCCACAATAACTACAATTCATAACGAAGATGAACAACAGTTCCTGGCAGGTAAATTATGTACTGCAAAACTAGTACCACGTGTGGCTCATGCATACAAGTGACTTGTACGTAAGACATACGATACTAACCAAATAATACTTCTCATAACCTTAGGTACAAAAACCGATGAAAATTGAAATAACCCAATGCATATAATTATTTCTATAATTATATAGGTATATTTGTATTGGTCCAAGTTCACTTTTTTGATGGTTGCTTGATGGTGATGCCAAATATGAGCCTTAATTAAAGTTACAGACCTATTTATAGAGTAAGGGATTTAAATAGATCTATTGAAAATATTATGTTTCAAGGCTTAACTACTCAATTGCGCCGCCCAGAACAAATCACTTCACCTTCGCCACAACGTTCACAAAATAATTGTTCTACTTGTTAAGTACATAGCAAAATTAATTAACCACTGACGCGCACCCAATAGTGTACTATTTTCATTAACATAATAGGCCTACATTCCTACAGTGCAACACAGCATAAATTACCAAATATTGAATTATAAATATAGTGCCTCTTGAGTGTTGTACAACCATGACAATTTCAATCATAAGTATGTGTATCATAATAATCAAAACAGCTTTGTTTTAAAGTACTCCTTCGTGTCCTTATATGATTATCAGCATTGTTATATTTATTATTAAACCTGATTTTGGATTGGCGAATACTTGATTATCCATACACGCTAATTCAACCAGCTTCTGGCTACTTACTTTCATGGCCTTGATTATTTAAAAATTTATTATTTTTTAGACTTAGTGCAGGCCTTTATCATGGTACCTGTTCGTACATACTTGCATGTCAGCACACGGTCACCTAAAAGTAGCATACACCATTATGCTTAAAGCACTTGACTGCACACTGATGAACCGGGCAATTCAAGTTTCTTGTAGCGCGAATTTCAAAGCATTGGTCTCGTAGCGTAGGCATGTCCTTGAATATTCCTTCCATTGTTTGCGTGCATGGCTGGACAACTATTAATATAATTTTGCCAAGTCTGTGCACAGTTGTATGAAATACATTGTTATTGTAAGAAAATGTTGCAAAATTAAAGTATCTAATGTTTTGATTAATGTTACAGAAAAAAAGACAAATGCAATTGAGAAATGCGGCTTGACCATTTTATTAAGCATAATTTAAGGATTAACTTGAAATCTTACATAACTTAATTAGGTATTCAAAAAGTGGTTCAAAATTATTCCATTTAAACGCCTAATGAATTAATTAATTACGCGCGTAAATTAATTACACAGCAAACATGTTAACGAATGGCTTGACAGATTTGTGTGGCTAACCAAATCGGTGATTTTAGTGTTTATTGCATGTTCGATTCATCAGACAGAATTGTTGACAATGATGAGAACTTCATTTCCTGTAAATTTGGTGTTAATAGCATGTATAGTTTTTACAAAAGTCATCATTTTCCCCTTCATTATAATATGCTAATTATATGCAAATAAGGTCAATTTTTTTCTCTTTCTTTCTATGACATTAAACCACCAAGCTGTATTCTATAATATAAAATTGTCTCCTTGTCTTACATATGTTACTTTTTGAATTAGAGCGTAATTTTGATAACATGAACTTTTGGTAATTCATGCTCTGTTGCACTGTAGTATTATGACATATCAGGCTCTTACGTTATTGGTTTTTCCTGTCTTTACATAACTTGTTAGGGTTTTAAGCGATTTCAGCAGTAAAGCTAAAGTTGCAACTTGATATTGACATTATCTTCGCTATTGATTTGGAATAACAATAGTTATATGTTAGGCCTATATGAGTTACAATTAGATTGCTTTAATTTACGTACTCAAGAGGATTGTCTATCGGACTAGGCTTTGCAAGTGTATGCTATTTACCTTGCACACGAGCGTAGGGTAAAGCATAAGAACGCCGTGACAGAAAGTTTGGGGTTGCCACTAATTTTTCCAACGGCTTGATTTATCCAATCTGACAATCTGACCAACATTTAGCAATAGAGGGCGCTGCAATATAAAATTCAATTTAATCTTGATATCCATGATCTGTAGAGACACAGATTGAAACACTTCCTTTTCGAATTATTATTTAGTATACCGTAGATCACTTGATGTGTCAACAAATCGTTCAAGAAAATTACAAATGTCAGTTTACGATGACACAAATTAAACACCCTAAATTATGTATATTTTTTAAACAGTGTTATGAACTGAGAGCCGATTTCCTTGAACAGCGTATATTTTTTACTTGATCTAAAGACTGTGATTATAAAATAGAGTCAATTCGCAGCACAATCGAACAGATGCACAGTTTCATAACCTCCTCTAGACATTCAACGGTTTAATAAGTGTCAGTATACTGACACTTATCTATTATGTAAACTCAGCAATATCTCACCAATCGTTGGTTTTCAGGCGCCATGAAAAAAGGAAAAACTGGTTATTTCATTGGACTGACGAAACAAACGGAAGGATTTGTCTGGAATGATGGAACACCGGTAAGACAGTGGCACAAAAGACGACGAAAAAAGCTGTTGTACGGGAAAATGGACCTCTCCTATTTTTGTTTTTTTTGGTGTGTGATTTCCCAACAAATCGGGAACTTTTGGTGAATTTTCAACATTTATCGATTTTTCAAAATATTTCAAACAAAAACAATAGAATACAATTTAAAAATCTACATTTTTATTTGAAATAATTTAAAGGAATAAACATTTGAAACAAAATTGGGTCGGTCGTTCCCGTACAACAGGTGTTTGTGATATTCAGTGATTATTTAGATTAGGTCCTCCACTTTTGAAAAATCAAGATTGTTGCATTTTGTACTTTACATTATATATACAAAATAAGGTCTCCAACTCTCCAACTTGCAAAATATTGTTGTGTTTTAAAAATATCTTTGTAAATAACATTTGCCATCCGTATTGGATAGAGAATTTTATTGACAGTAAATCTACTGAAATTCTTGCGCATGCTTTTATTACATATCGTGTAGATCAATGTAACAATCTTTTGTATGATCTACCAGTGTCAATGTAAAGTTCAACGAATCCAAAACTCCGCTGCTATATTAGAGAAGAAAGGTATTGTTTTTAGACC
>JAYJML010000283.1:14850-51100 GCA_035610835.1 Ophiura sarsii | reverse complement strand
TCATATTAATAAAATGATTATTGTGGAATTTTTAACATTTCAATTTGACTGTTGTCTGCCCAAGTTAACATTTACTGGAAAAATAATGAGCAATTTACCACTTTTCACTAGGGTATAGCAACAAATCAGTCACATGTACAGGGTGGGTGTCTCTCTGGATCCTCCAAATTTGAGATCACCAATTTTCATTACACACTGGTAACTACAAAACCTTGAAACTACTAACATTCTTACCCATTGGTTATTTCATTTCAACTTAGAGTTGATGTTGTAAAGGAGATGCAATACCTTTCTGTGGGTGTGGTATATTGAACAAGTTCAGGATAATCTTCTGCAGAAAACTTATATGCGACGTTGAAGACATAATGTGTAGCCATGAGTATGCCTACTGCTTTCATGAAGTCGGCCATGGAACACACTTCTTCATCTTCAGCTATCAGGGTGTCCTTGACGATTTCATTTACTATGGCAGTAATTTAGCCGTTATACTGAATATGTAAAAAGTTGAAAGAAAATAAACAACTATTATTATTCATTTATTTGTAAATAACAAACCAAACATAAAACTTTGTAACAAGTACATTGCAGTGGCGTACCGACCGGGGGGCAGGGGGGGGGGGGCAAGTTGCCCCCCCCCCCCCCCCCCGGCTCCAAATACCGGGACGCTAAATTCGCAATACCGGGACACTAAATTCGCATGAGAAAAAAAATAGGGCTAGGCCGAAAAAATGAGGATTGGGCATTATTTGTCGACTGTTTTGCTTTGACCCTACCCCCCCCCCCCCCCCCCCCCCCACCCACCCACTTACGTGAAATTCACGAGGTGACTGACTGGGAAAAAAATTGGGGCAACCTTTTACCAAAATTTACGCCACTGTCGGGACGACATATACTTCTGCCCCCCCCTGGCTCACACGCCGCGGTACGCGCCTGGTACATTGTATTAAAGAAAAGAGCTGCGACAATTTGTCAGCAGCACACAGGTTGCGACCATGAAGACTACAAGCTGGCAGGATCGAGGGAGTAAATAATTTGTTCTGGAACTATAAGAAAAACCTCTTTGGCAAACTGCAGAAAGTGACCCACCCGCAGTAAATAATTTGTTCTGGAACTGTAAGAAAAACCTCTTTGGCTAACTGCAGAAAGTGACCCACCCGCCTGTCATAGAGAGACTCCATGTCAAAACTACTCAGTGCTTCAGAGTAAGATGACAAATTCTTGCCCAGGACTATCCCGCATGCCCTTTTCTGTAGGTCCTTTTCTGAAGTTTTAGACTGTCCAGCGGGAGTACCATACTGTGTCAGATTATATGCTACAGATTCGAAGCAAGTTTTCACATATCGCACACGTCATTCGTGTATGCAAAAGCGGTATGACCTGTGTTTGGATTATAAACCAGTCATAGTTACGGTGATTTTTATCACAGGGATTTTTCACTGTAATTTGTGTATTTCCTTGCTGAAAATATTTGTATTTTTGGATTGGAATACTACTGATTGTATTAATATGAAAAACACAGATACTGACTTGAGTTTGTGGTGTCTTCTATTGGGCAGAGTTCCCATCATTTTAGGAAACTAAATTTCGAAATAATCCCTGAGAAATACTTACCATTTGTCTTGGTTAAAAGTTGTTGAAAAAACACAAGACATGTCCACACTCATGAGCCAAATTATGCATTTTCCCCTTGCCACTCAAATTCCATGTTTTCCCTGATATTTTTTCAAATTCCCTGAGTTTTCCCTTTCTGAAAAAAATCAATACATTTTTTTGTCCTGTTTTCCACAGTAAATGGGAACCCCTGTCATGTCACATGGGATAGATGTTCAATATTTTCATCGTAGTGGATGCCGGCTCACTACTTAAAATATTGGACTCGCCTATCCCTTATGACACGTATATAGAAGACACTCCAAACAAAAATCCCTCATTTATTCTGTAAATCTAGATCATGACAAATTTATTATTTTTTATGCAGCTGAACAATCAGGAAAGTAACTGTTGTTGTACCCCTTAAATCACAACTTACCTTGGCCTTTGAACAAAATGCAAACTCAACATTTTCATGCAGCAAGTGAAAGATCAGCAAAACTTCACCAACTTCTGCAGCATCTGAAATCAGATTTATAAGGCCTTTAATCACACATAGGCTTGATAAGTTTAATTGTAAGGATCAGCTTGAAAAGAATGATGAAATTAACCAAGTTCATTTTGTCTTTTGAAATGTTAGCAGTGACACCAGTTGGAGGGGTGTGCCTGGTGTTTGGTTCAATTAAACATCAAGGGAAAGATGCCCATCATTGACAGAATGAAAACTGATTTACTTTACATGAATTTAGAGTAATCTCGAAAGAACAATGACAACGGGGAAAATAGAGATTAAAAGATAAGAGGCAATATCATACGGAGATGACATTTTTTCAAAACCTGGGTCTGTTTGATGATTGTTGACAAGGATTATATTATAAGAAAAATGACTTCTACGTATTCATAACATACAATTTCTCAGTATTTTGAAAAGTTCTAGCACTGGGCTATCAATGCTATCAGTCAAGAAGAAATCATGTCTGTCTCCTCACATTGTTGAACTATAGTACACGTTGGGAAGATATTTACTGAAAATTGAGGAAAAGAAAACTGTGATAAAACACAAAAACTTACGTTTCTTGGCCTTGGCACTCTTTGCTTTTCCAATTGCAGAAAATATCTTGTCTCTCGTCCCCTTTTGCACACGTGCACATTTGATGATGGCATCTGCATACTTATCGATACCCTTCTGTTGGGCCTTGCAAATGTCTTGTTCTGTCAAGCGGTGGAACTCTGTCAGTATCTGCATGTATTATAACAATAAGAATTTAAACTCCCTTTGTTGCATTAGCTGTTGTTTGTTGCATTTGCATTGCATGCCACCTATAGCTGGCATTGAGTTTTGGTGCATGATCAGGGTTGTCACCAGCCAAAATTCAATGCTGCCTAAATTTGACGAGATTTGAATCAAAATAATGAATCATGTTGCAATAGAGGCATTTTGTAGCTGTTTTTAAGACAAATACTTTCAATTTGGCATATATTCTAGTGCTATTCGGCAAGGTTTAAATTCCCTTGAGTGCCGGTTAATTTGGCTGAGTGATGGTAATTAGTACCGACCAGTGCCGACCAGCATAGTGACAACTATGGGCATGATTGTTAGAGCAATTGTGCTTTCGGGCATCCTTTGCCTTAGGTATGCAATGGGGCACAATTATCCTTCTTGTGTTCGCTCACTGTGGAATTTAACAAAAGGATTAACAATAGGAAAAAGTGGAATCAAATTACATTTATCCTATTATTATTATTATTATTATTAAGGATACTTATAAAGCGCATTTCCCATGGACCAATGCGCTGTACATTAAAACACAATCTAAAATACAATATAGTTACAGCATGCAACAAAATAATGACACATGATAAAATACATGACCTACTTATTACATCAGCAATTATGATAAAAACAGATATATATAAATATACAATTAAGAAACCAAAAAATATGCACAATGACTAGCAATTAATTTGGGAAAAGGTAGGTTTTTAAGAGCTTTTTAAAAGCTTTCACATTGGGAGCATCGCGTACATTATTTGGTAAGCTGTTCCACAACTTAGGACCATAAGCCGAAAATGATCTATCCCCATAAGCTCTTTTTGTTTTGGGGATTTCTAGTCGGGAAAGATCCTTCATGGACCTAAGGCCAGTACGGTTACACCTGTATTTGTGCAGCCGATCCTGTAAATATGAAGGAGATGAGTCATGAAGACAGTTGTACACATGCACCAAGATCTTGAAATCTATCCTCTGCTGGACAGGCAACCAATGCAACTCGCGCAAGAGCGGCGCGGCACTAGTACGCTTACTAACTTGAAAAATTAGACGCGCCGCGCGATTTTGAAGCTTTTGGAGACGTTGCACTGCCTGTTTTGGAAGACCGCATAAAAGCGAGTTGCCATAGTCCAGTCGAGATAGGATCAGAGATCTTGCTGCATGTGCACAAGTAGTTTGGTCAATGAAACGACGTATTCTTGCAATGTTACGAATATGGAAATTTACACTCCGACATAAGGAACTAACATGGCTATTCATGGTGAGGCTATTGTCAAATACAATACCAAGGTTCTTAATTGAAGCAGAAGGCCTGACTACGGATCCACCAATCTCCAAGGTAAGATGGGATATACCAGCTGCACAACGAGGAGAGGAAATCAAGAAAAGCTCAGTTTTTGAGTCGTTCAGTTTTAACTTGTTCTTAAACATCCATGACCGAATCTCAGCGATGCATCTGTTGAGCCTCAGCTGTGCAGCAGCCATATCCTCATCAGACTTAGGATTAAAGCTAACGTAAAGCTGAGTATCATCAGCATATACATGATACGGAACCTGATGACGCCTGATGATTTCCGCAACTGGCTGAGCGTATGCCGTGAAAATTGGTGGACCAGCAACAGAACCCTGTGGAACACCATATTGCATTACACGATTATTTGAATACTCACCAAGGACACATACTTTACTAGAACGATTCCTTAAATAGCTTTCAAACCAACCCTGAGCTAACCCTGTGATACCAAACTCCCTCTGCATTCGCTGAACAAGGATGTCATGGTCAATTGTATCAAATGCGGAGGAAAGGTCTAAAAGCACCAACATGATTGCATTACCTCTGTCCAGCTCATTCAGCATGTCATCTTTCACTCTGAGGAGGGCAGTCTCTGTGCTGTGATGTGATTTATAAGCACTCTGAAAGGTCTCCGTGAGGCTGTTCTCAAGCATGTGTTCGTTGAACCTCGACACTGCAGGATACTCTAAGATCTTACCAAGGGTGGGCAGGTTAGACACAGGACGGTAATTTTTAAGCAAGTCCGGGTCAAGAGTGGGCTTCTTGAGCAGGGGCGAGATAACAGCCTCACGGAGAACAGGTGGAAAAATCCCAGTTCTAAATGAATTATTGACAATGGACATTATGATGGGTAAAAATACATTAATACACTGTTTTAACAACCATGTTGGAATTGGATCTAGAGGAGATGTTTTATTAGGAAGTTTTGAAATCACTCTACGTATCTCCTCCTCACCAACACCAACAAACTTGTCAAGAGAGGGAACATGATATTGCACTTCATTAATATGATCAGCGTCATTACAACATGAACTAATACAGTTATCGTGGATATTCACAGAACCAGCCTGGTTATCCATGTCAGATCTTATTTTACACACCTTATCACAAAAATATTTCGAAAATTGTTCACTAAGAGCGGAATGTGAGCCACAGGCAGGCATCTTACGGACAGATGCATTCAAAAGAGAATTAATAGTACTGTACATTGATTTAGAATTGGCGTTAGCTAACGTGCTTTGAAAGTGTTCAGTCTTATTCATAAGAATCAAATGGTTTACTTTTGCATTTTGGGCAACATATATATCACGATCTTCAACAGAATGAGTCTTTCGCCATTTGCGTTCAAGTTTTCTACGTTCTCGACGCGCAACCCTTACCTCTTTAGAATACCACTTAGGGCTACGGATAAGTTTTTGTGATCGCGTGTGTTCAGAGCAATGCTTATCCAATACTTCGCGAACACTCTTATTGTATAATTCTGTCTGCAGAGAAGGGTCGCTTGTCGCAAGAACACACTGCGTTGCTTCACGAAGATCCGACGTAAACGTCGCCATGTCCAAATCCTTAAAAGATCTTGTTGTAATTGTCCTTCTGTCCGGAGGCGGCTTCAGCTTGTTCACTGAGCACTGAATCATGTGATGATCTGAACCGAATCTAAATGGTGACACAGTACAGCTAACCAACAGATCATCTTCAGGGCGACAAACTACGTGGTCAAGGATATTACCAAGCTTATGTGTTGGACGTGTAACAAACTGATGTAAGCCATGCTCAGAAAGAGATGTTAGATATTGAATGACGTCAGATTTGAACGGCTTATTTACGTGCACATTCAGATCACCGAGAAGAAGGAGCTTACCAGGCAACGTAGAAATTACACTCAGAAAGTCGTCGAATTCTTCAAGGAATTGAGGATGTGAAAAGCCATTCACAGTGGAGGGCGGAGGACGATAAATTGCAATCAAACGAAATGTCTTGGCTTGATCACTAACGCATGCATATTGAAAAGTATCAGCATCAAAATTAATTTTGGAGATCGACAATTTCAAATTGGATTTACTGATAATAGCGATGCCTCCATGAGCTCTTCCATATCTATCTACACCAGTCCTATAGAAATTCAGAAATGAGTACCCTGATGGAGTGCATTCACCAATAATGACAGGATCATCCATCCTAAGCCAACTTTCTGTGATGACCAAAATGTCAATGTCTTTGTCGAGGATATAATCATAAACAGTGGTGGACTTGTTTCCTACAGACTGAGCATTCCAGCAATGAATGTCTAAGTTATGTTTGGGTGTAAATGATAAATGCTTTAGATTGTCATGATTAACACCACCATGTGTATTATGAATAGCGACACTTCTATCAACGGCATGAGTGCGAATCAGTCTAGTTCTGGTATTTGTAATAGCGGGAATATTGCGTACACAAGGTCTACGGATACCTCTTTTCCCTCTTTTCCTCCATCGTTTGCTTTTTTTGGTTGGTGTTGATGAATGGAAGGGGCAGGGATGTTGGAGCAAATTTAGAGACTCTAAACGCCTACATAATTGTACGGATATACCACAGTCTATTGTACTTTTCAAGCCGGTATTAAATCTTATCTAAATATTTGAATGTAAATGTTGTGAAACCATTTAACATGCACATAATTTACCTCATCCTCATCAAACAAGCAGGGTAGGTAGTCGATATTTTGTCAACCTTCTACAGTTTGTTCACTATCCCATCTCGTCTGTCAGCAATGTGAGGTCCATAAGCATGCTAATCTTAGTAGTATCTTGCCTCAACTTTCGATTTTCAACCTGCATCAGTTGAATGTGCTTCTCTATTGTTGTATCATCTTCGCCCGCCGGCCGCTTAGTAAGTAGTGCGTAACTCCCCCACTGGTTACTCGGCCTATTCTTTGCAGTATCTGTAGGTTTTGATGTACTTTTAGAAGGTTTGGCTAACTTGGCTAGTGGCTTTGCATGGCCATTATCGTTCTCATGCCGCTTTCGTTCATTTCTGCATTTTTGTGACAAGGTATTTTTCAAATAGTTCTGAAATAAAAATGCAATGTAAAACACATTTTAATTTAATTTTGCCCTAGTATCTTCCATTCATCTCCAGTTAAACGAATCATTATAACTTATAAGACAATCCTAATGTGAAATTCATGGATTTGATAGCGTTTCGAGTTTCGATGAGATCACAGATGGCTTCTTACTTATTTGTTTCATGTTTATTCAAAATAACCTTGAATACCACCCATGGCTTGCTGCGTGATGCATAGTTATGACCTCCCTGATTCAATTGGTGGTGATTTTTAACCAAAATACAAAAAAAGTGAAAAGCCCTAATATACCATCGGAAATGCGTTTAGTTTTCATTTTTACTGATTTCTTTTGAAGTAATCTGACATGAGAGGGTTTCCATGTATACCATCAATCTAAACAAGGTTAACAAAATTAGTTTCATTTTTTGAGAAATCTCTCTGTGCCCCCTTTAAGTGACAAAAACATACTACCTTTACCTCAGTGACTAGATATCAACTGTGTACAAGCATCTACACTTGTGTAATCAATTGTACGTGTGCGATTCAATACTGCAACAAGCCAAATATAGTCCTACATGATCGGCTATAATCTCTACCGAATGTTGCTGAACTCATTTGCTGTTAATTTTCACAGGTTTTACATAGGATTTGGATGGCTTCAAAACTTGTGTTTGCTAATAAAACTGCTCAAAACAGTAACACACACTTTCTTCACCTAAACAATGGGGAAAATGTTGGTTGAAATCTAAACCATAACTCTACCCCCAACTTTTTTTAGAATTTTTACTTCAATGTGGAAAATTGACCCAAAATATTGCCCCGATCCCCCGGGATTTGATCCAGGAACCTCCAGGACCTGGCGAACGATTCCCCACTACACCACGGGTGTGGTGTTAAGGCTAGTTTAGCGCAGTATATTGCGCCAACTAACCCTACCATATATATAACCCTAAGGCAAAAAACAAAAAAAGTTGACTTGCCCTTTCCGACCGACCCGAATTTTCGGAAATCTAGGGTCGCTATTTTTTTCCCAGTTGTTGGCCTAACTCTACCATATACCCCAAAATACCACGACTGGGCACGTTGGTACCACCCGACGTGGAAGTTTTTTGATGAAAAAATGGACCCAGCCCATATAGTTTGCGCAATATACTGCGCAAACTAGCCTTGACAGCCGTGGTGTAGTGGGGAATTCTTCGCCTATGGTGCGAGAGGTCCCTGGATCAAATCCGGTGGGGGTGGGGGGGGGGGGGGGGGGGGGCGGTATATTTTGGTCGATATTTACGGTCTGGGGCGCTGATGGGGCTAAAAGAGGTAATCACTATCAGAGTTTTCCACAAATTCAGACGACGCTGGACACGGGCGTATTCAGGTTAAAATATGCGACCGAGGTTACGTGATCAAGTGAATGGGACGAACGCTTGACAAAGGTTTAAATTTTTTTAAAAGTACTGACAACGGTTTTGGATTGGAAAATTTTTCTTCTAACCTATGATGAATTTTTCAAAATGATTAGATCAACATTCGCGATTACGTGTTATTCCAATACGAATTCAAAATTTAGGTTTTCGCGTGTCCATCGTCGTCTGCACAATTTTTGTCTTCAAAATGTCGCCCTCTATTATTGTTATGATAGTCAATGATATGAACATCCCTAACTAGTACTGTCTAGTCCGGCAGGGAAAACAGCGTATTTCCTTGCGAATGACAATATATGACGGAATAAACCGTATAGTCTACTTCATGAATTTGACATTTATTTCGTCTTTATAAATAATATATGTAATGTTCCGGTGTATGGTTGGAACACAGCGCTACCTTCAATCAACCAATGCAAAGCTTCCAAATTCTGAATCAGAAGCAAAATTCATGAAAATGACTTGATCCCATTCCTAGCAGGTCCGAATTGTCCAGCCCTGGCAAATTTGCCAGTGGACTGGCAAATATGCCCGCTAAGTGGGCATATTTGCCAGTATTTACAGTTAATCCAAAAGTAGCGCTTCCACTCAAAAAATGGCATATTCTACCCTTCATATATCAATTGTTTAACTCAATACCTAAATATTTTGTGTCGCTTCAAAAAAATTATTGGTTGCGTTTTGCCAGAAAAATTATGACATTTCAGTCATTTTGTGGCAAGTGGACATTTGCCAGTATTTACAGTTAATCCAAAAGTAGCGCTTCCACACACAAAATGGCATCTTCTATCCTTCTTATATTGATAGCTGAACTTGATACCAAAATATTTTGCGCCGCTTCAAAACAATTCATGGTTACGTTTTACTAGAAAAAAGATGCAATTTCAGTCAATTTTTGCAAAAACTATTTTTGAAATTTCATTTTCAAGCTTTCATTGAAAGTGCACTATTACATTAACAAACAGGGAATCCTCTACGCTTAGGAGAAGAAAAAAAAGTTGTGTTGCCGGTTGCCCTCAAGTGCCAAAAATTTAAAATCGGATCGGTCGGTCGGTCGGATTTTTTTGTTTGTTTGAAAATATTTTTCAATTATTTTATTTTATTAATTTTTTTGGCTGAAATATATATACTTTTTAATGTCAAGACAAAATTGGTATAGGCCCATGTCAATTGAACTAATGTTTCTAGTGTGACAATAGTCTAAAAACATTTATTTAAGCTTACTTATTCATTTCAAGCAAGAAATAGTAACATTTAGACACTTTTAATCAAATTTAAATCTAAAAGAAATTGTAAAAAATTGGGACCCTAGTTTTTACGATTTTAGGGTCGGTCGCTGAGGGCAACACAACTCTTTTTTGGGCCTTATTGTGTGCTTATTGGTGTACACACACACCTCCCCATCCACATGCACAAACCCACTCAACCCCAACCACAAACCTACTCCACCTTCCCGCAGTGGAACAATTTATCACCATCTATTCGTATTGATTTAGAAAATATGTCACTCGGTCAATTCAAATCCTCTATCTCCACTGTAAATTATCATTGAAGAATATCATAATTTGTATTATATTTAAACACTGTAAGTGTAACATTTGTTATTTGCATGTATTTATGTATGTATCGAAATGAGGGCCTGCTTGGAAAGCAGTGAAAGTCACTGAAGCATATTACCCTCAATAAAGAAAGCATAAATAAAAAATTATCTAAACCACCCCTACAACCTCCCCTCCCCACCCACCCCCATGCCGCTACAATCCCCACCACAGACTCCCTCCCCTTCACAATTTCCACAAACCCCCTCCCCTTCCCATCCCCACCACAAACCCCCTCCCCTCCACAAACCCCACCTCAAACCCCACCACAAACCCCTCCCCTTTCATTCACAAAACCCCTCCCCCACCACAAACACTCTACCTCACCCCACGGCCTACCCTCCCCACCGCACCACAAACCCCTCCCCCACCACAGACACCCTACCCACCCCATCCCTAGCCAACCCTTCCCACCCCATGCATCCACGCCACCATCCCCCTTCGCCACCATACACCCTCTCCCCAGGGCCATCCCATTCCCATTCGCCACCACAAATCCCTGCCCTCCACCACAACCCCTCCCCACCACTAACCCCCTCCCAACCACAATCCCACATCACTAACCCCTTTCCAATCACAAACACCCTCCCTATACACCAGTGTGGGGGGGGGGGGGGGGGGGGGTAGGGTCAAAATATTTCGCACGGTCACAAAATTTCGCACGGTCACAAAATTAAGCAAGGTCACAAATTTCGCACGGTCACTTTGGATCGAACTCGAAAGAAAATCCAACAACAAACAAAATGGCGGCGGCCGATGGCAACGCGCGTTAGTTCTAGTTAGTTTTACAAAATCCCAAAATTTCATAAAAATTAAGAAATAACCGATCGCTGGATAAGAAGACCTACAAACTATGTAGTTTTAATGTTTACTATATGATGAAGGTGATTTATTTATGTTAAGTTAAAGTTTTACGGGCAACTATATTATTGTTTTAGGATCCTCATATAGATCCTCATATATCTTCCGACTGGCTTTCTTGAAATAGTGGCAACACTGCGACAAAAGTACCATAACCACTTTTACGTCACAGCGTAACCGTGTTGCTAAAGGTTCATCATAAAACTGACTCGGGGCGGATCGTTGGGCTAATTTTACATTTTTGCTTATATCACGAAAACGATATAATAATACTCAAATATTATTTTTGATTTGTTTTCTGTGGTGTTTTCTCTACAAATCGATGTATAACATGGTGTATCTTTTTGCTGTCCCTTTAAGCAAGGTCACAAATTTCGCACGGTCACAACATTTTGAACAGTCACAAAATTTCGCACAGTCACAAAATTTCGCAGTACAAAAAACAAAATACAACAATTTGTTGACTGTTTTCTCAATTTTCCTTTTTCTTTTTCCTCCCTTTAAACCGACTGGGCAAAAAATTGGCGCAACCTTTTACGAACAATTCCGGGACGGAATTATTCTAACCAGGAATTTTTTTGACTGTGCCCCCCCTGACAACCAACCTCTGTTACGCCCCTGCAAAAATCCCATGGTATCGATTATCCTTGCGCCGCCCATCACTACAAAAACTTTTTTACAATAGACAAAACTTTTGCTTGATGCTGAATGGATGTTTGTGACACACCCCTTGTATTTCATTTAGTCTAGTGGATCCACCCAGATATAGTGCTGGGTGATATCAAGCCTCTCAGTCTCAAACCCAAAATCACAGAATGTTCTTCATCTCTTCAACAAGTATCAGAAGTTACTTATTTCAAACAGGAAATCAAACATAAACCTAACCCCTACAGATTTTTACTCCATTGGAACAATTATTTTGGTTTCAAACATGAAAAATAGTGAATTTATTACGCATTTTGTCTTGGTGGGAGAATTTGGCCACTAAATCTGTGGCCAAATTTGGACACCTGCTAGGAATGATCCCGGACTTGAATTTGATGTGCAGCTTTTGATTTTAAATCCTCTACAGCACCATGTCATGCAAGGCTACACCTGGCTTGTTGAATATCACACAAATATGTTTTATGAAATATACATAAATATCGTTTTAAAAACTTACCTTGTTTGACTGCATACGGTCGGACTGCAACACAATAACAAACGGTGGAGAGACGTGCGTGTGAATGGTGTGCCTGGGCTATCCCATAATATATTTTTCTTTCGACCAATCACGATTTTTTGAGCGATCTTTTACTCACTTGCAAATGAGTAAATGTGTCGAACGACCCATTAAAAGCCATTGACTCACGTCTTACGTTTTTATGTGGGTCAATTCAAATGGGTCAGACTGCACGTGACCCATCTTACGTGAGTCAACGTGTCGAGCGACCCATTAAAATGCATTGACTCATCTTACGTGGGTCAATTCAAATGGGTCCGAACGCACCGACTCATCACAGGTGAGTCGCTTCGCTGGGACACGGTCACTTGACACAGATAGACGGGTAATGTGAGATGACCCACTGCAAATGAGTCACTTGACCCATCTTTGACCCAGAAAAGTTTTCTGTGTAGTATACGAATATATACTGCCATGAGACTATAGTATACAAATATACACTGCCATGAGAGACTCTGGTTAAAACTATGGCCCGAGGTGACTGCAATAGTGCTATTTTGCTGAGGGGCGCATCCCCGAAGCAAAATAGCACTATTGCAGTCACCGAGGGACCGTAGTTTTAATCTAGAGACTCGAATAAAGGCAGTATATATTTGTTTTATATACGTCATTCATATATTTCTAGTTCCATAAAGTTCAAATTCAAAAATCATCCGGTAAGTTCCAATCCTCATCAGTTAAAAAGTTAGAAAAGTTCAATTCAAAGGCAGTGCATCGAACGATCGTCACGATGCGCCCGGGGATGCAAATCGTGCGCCCTATCTCGTCACGCTGTGTACAACGCCGCGTGAAACTACCGGCGCACTTGCGCCGTAAATAGTCTTCTTGGGAGCCGTAAATAGTACTTTTGGGAGCCGTAAATAGTACTTTCGGAAAAATAGCGTTTTTATTTTTGATCATGTGACCCACTTTTAACCAATCAATGAACAAGAATATTATGAATGACGTATATAATAATGAACTAGCACATACCTTTCAAATAGAGTTTGTGGTATGATCGTTTAAAGCGTCATCACAATTGTTTGCCCATTAGCAGGGCTTGTAGACGACCTATAACAGTCGGTGCAATCGAATTAAATAATACGAATTCTTTAAGGGGGGGGTCTGGGGTCAAAAGCCCCTATAATAGGATATTGATTTCAACAACTTTCCCAAAACTTGACCGATAAGTTTCATATACCATAATATAGCCCATTTCGCAAACTTTCAAAATTGACCTAACATTTGGCTCTGGTTGCCATGGTAACCATACAGGGGCTCTGATTGGCTGAACACCGTTCTGAATGTAACTCAACAACGCTAAATAGTAGTGCGCTGGTATTTGGGTTGAAGGTTAACAATAACATTCCGTACAAAATAATGGAGCCGGATATTGTATACCGTTGCTATGGTAACCAGGGGCCGACCATCAGGTAATTTTGCATGCTAATTCAAATTTGGAAAAGAATGTTAAAAATCGGGCTTCATTATTTGTAGCCCTTTATGAGCTTAATATGTATACCAAATATTTTACAAATCCAACATTTCGTGTTTGAGTTATATCCAGAACGGTTTCAAATTTTCCGCTTTTCGAGGTTTTGAGATATCGGGGTTTAAAAATTACATAACGTAGAGGGCGCTTTTCACTCGTAAACGAACCTTCACATCCATTTTTTTTTACATTTATGTTTGCAAAAATAATTATTGTAAATTATAATCAAAGTTTTGCTAAGATAAATGCAGCCAATTAATTGATTTAATATGTTTTATACTGTAAACATGGCAAATTGTTAAATATAGCAGGGTGAAAAAACCAGTAAAATACATGAGAAATACACCAAAATTACGAAATATGAATCAAATCATATGATGTCTGCGATATCTCATATTTCCTTATCTAGCCAAAAACACATATTTCTCACCCCAGACCTCCCCCCCCCCCCCCCCCCTTAATACGTGACCGACTACTGGTGACTGCCATTTTGTTGTGACAGTATACCAATGTCCCGGATGTACACAGTAAAGTATAGGGAGATTATAGGATTGTTAATGTTTTTTGGTTGCGGTGAATTTATATGAGTTAAAGTGAATAATAAAACTTGTGTATCCGGTAGTTAAATATATTAACTTAGATTCTCACTGACGGAAAGAAAAATCTATCGACGGCAAAGGAGTAAAAACGAGTTTAAATCGCAAAAAATGGGCCAAATTTGTCCGTATGGACGTGGTTTTGTCACTACAAAATAGCGTCATGGGTGTGTTCGGGTCAATTGAACCTAAAAATAATAGAGCATCTGGAATCGAGATTAAGCCAAATTGTGATTATTCAAAGATGAAATGGACTCGTCATTCAAATAAAAGGTAAAAGATCGGCGTGGTTCACAGTAGCTATAATGACCCAATGATAAAAATGGCGGCCTCCATGAAATCGCTGAACGAATTAAAAAAATGTATTTTTGTATTCGATCTTACTGACTGTATAATCCCATTATCGTTACATATGTCACAAAATGTTCATTTTCACTACATACGAGGGTCATTCAATAAGTTCTACCTCTTACCCCATAACTTTGTTATTATATAAGCCAGTCTTATGAAATGTTACACAATTGTAGTGTGGAAACTCAGCTACAAATTCATTATAAATTAATCCGAGTAATGTTTGTACTTTTCTAGAGATACCGTGAAAACTAAACTTTCATTTAGTATGACGGAAACGGATGAAAAACAGCCAAATATCGCCTAAAGTGCTATTCATTTGGCCAATTCTTGAAGACAAAACGTACCAAAACCGTTATAAATGTCAGATATCTCTTTAACAGACTATAAACAATAAAGCTGACTGATTTCTTAAGAAAAAATACACCCTCTGATTAGCCAGAACTAGATCAGGACAACCATTAAGTTTACCCCTCCCCTAGAGAACCCTGTAAAAGTCATATTTGATTTTCATAAGAACTAAGAGATCTTTAATATACAGGACTAAATGGAGGGGTTTCAAGTCTCTCGAAGATATAACTTTGTACCATTGACTACCTGATTGACTATTCTAAAGGTTGCACACAAGAAAAACTCATAAAGTGACTATCATGTTAAATATTTAACATACGAGGCATCACTGTGACTTGACTTGTGACAATGGAAATTTGACTGATTATCAGTATTCCAGTATACAATTTCAAATTGTATAATGTATCTAACGGTAGAATTGAAGATAGTAGACCCCGACTTCGCTCCTCTTCTGATGCTACCAGGCTTTTTGTTCCTCGATCTAAACGTCAAGCTGATGATAATTCCTTTCGTGTATGTGGCCCCCGACTTTGGAATCAGCTCCCGGTCAGCATCAGAAAGGCGCCGTCCATCTGTATCTTCAAACGCCGGTTAAAAACTCATTTGTTTCCAAAGTTCTGATTTTTTGTCTTTGCATGACTTGTGTATATATTGTTATTTGTATTTTTATTGTATATAATGCTGTTTCATATTGTTAAAAGTATATTATGTGATCTTTCCAGGGAACGCCCTCAACATCGAAAAAAAATTGAAAAAAGATTTTCTTGCAGATTTACATTTCTGATCATAAATCGTACATACATTCCAAGTTACAGGGCGATACGATTCTGAATTACTTCAAAATCATGATTTTGAGGTAATTAGGAATCGTATCGCTCTGTAACTTGGAATGTATGTATGATTCATGATCAGAAATGTAAATCTGCAAGAAAATCTACTTTCTAAAAAAAATAATGAATAGAGGGCGCTCTCTGGAAAAGATCACATAATATGCCTTTAAGCGCTGTGTTCTTTGTAGAGCGCTATATAAATGCTTATTATTATTATTATTATTATTATTATGCCAAAGGCATATCAATACATCCAGTTAATATTACACTATTTGCAAGCCTACAAGAGTTAATATTGCTTACAATCTCATTTATACATTATAATAATGTAATAATATTCAGATATCATTCGTTTGTTTTGCATATTCAGTATTTAAATCGTGCTCTTATAGCTAACCATACAACAATACGTAAATTCCCCGAAAACATGTATTTATTTTTAAGGTCATTTTCTGTTTCCGTTGTCCAAAATCTCTCTCTGGCTTTGACCGCATCAAAACAAAAGTAAAACATATATAATTTATGATTTTCTATAAATGTGTAGCTATGATTCGGAGCTATGATCATGACAAATTTCATGAGCCTGACATTCATATTAGCGAAGTTATGAGTGAGGAGGTAGAACTTATTGAATGACCCTCGTAGATCAACATGGCTATATTGAATAAGATTTTCTCAAGACGCAAATTGTTTGTGTTGATCTTGTGTCCATTTTTTGCCAGTCTAATTTGTTTTTCATTATTTTAATATGATGCGACTTGTCAACAGCTTTTATAGAATAAATAAGAAACCAAAAACAACGGAATTGTTTGATATTCAGACATTGTTTTAGACAAAACACTTTTGTTTTAGGTGAAAAGATATCAATTTTTTTAAAGTTCTTAGAGACCTTACTGCATTTTGCATGGCGTTTTGATACTTTTTTCAGCGCAACGAGAGCGCAAGGCCTGGTCGCCGTATGTGTGACAGGGGTATTAGGTAGATTTAGACATTGCCATTGTCAAAAATGCCTTTAATTAAAATATAAGGCGGAAAAGTGTACTTTAGGTATATTCTGGACTGTACTAGTATCGGCCGATACTGGAACACCCAGTATCGTCCGATATTAGTAAGAGTTCCAGTATCGGCCGATACTGGCACATATAACAATTTTCAGTATCGGGCGATACTGGCACATATAACAATTTTCAGTATCGGGCGATACTGGAACATATGTACCAGTATAATTCAATACTGGGACAAATTTCACTGGCAGTATGTGTACCAGTATCGCACAATATCTGGAACAATTTGGTATCCAGTCTAGACCGATACTGGAACAGTAAAATCGGACCAGTATCGACCAATAATAGCCATAATGAGGCGATTTTGTGTACAAATAGCACGGTTCCGTTTTCCCATAAAATTAACATTCGTAGGAACTTATCACTATGCAACTAATAACTACGACAATTGTAGATTCTCCCTTCTAACGACCATTGCAGTAAAGGTAGAGGTAGAGGTAGAGGTATGGATAGGTATAGGGGATATAGACCGTGTCAACAATGTGATGACAAATAGTAATAACACGAATAATGAGCAATCTGTTATGTGTTATAGGCATTTTTTCCTATCCATTTTGGAGCTTTCGTTATCCAAAAATTAATAATGGCAAATATACTCAGGCTTCAAATACCAGTATCGCCCGATACTGGAAAGTTTTTTTGTTTCACAATTTGGTGTTGCAATATCAACCGATACTGGAATAGTAAAATCGTACCTGTATTCTCAACTTTTATGTTCCAGTATTGAACGATACTGGTATACCATTGAATTTTTTGAAAACAAAAAAACATGGGATGTATTTTTTTATTATTAGTGTTCTCGTGGGACACTTTTTACACGCCCTGTAGAGATATAGATAAAGATAGAGCTAGAGATGGATATAGAAACCATTCTAGTCTTAATTCCTTATTGAATTCCTTATAACTGCATTCTTATGTATTCTTCCTTCTATTCTAGATACGAAATTTCACATCAGGTGGTCTGCACCTGAGGCTATGTTCGATAGAAAACTGACCATTAAGTGTGATGTGTGGTCATTCGGTGTACTACTATATGAACTGATAACCTATGGGAATGAACCGTATCCAGGTATGTACTGCAAGGCAAAATATATATTTGTGCGCTATTAAAATAGTCTTGAACGCAAACAGTGTGATACATGAAAATACACGAAGCCGGTGTAAATATATCCATGCTTTTTAATATGTACGCGTGTGAACAATATGTTAACAGGCAGAGACTGGTGGTTTATACATATTTTAATTTCATTTGCCTAGTGCTCTTCAGAATTAAAGCAATAATACATGTATCGCTTTCTCTCTTATAATGAAATTTGACTTACCGGGAGAGAGTTTTCTGGACTCATAAATCTTGACTGTATTTTCTGTGAAAAACCATCAAAAATCACAGAACTTTACCAAATCGTAATAGATATCTGTTTCCAATTTTAGGAATTTCTCAACACATTTGCTTCTATTCTCAGTATAAAACATAATATTCGGTTCACTTGTGTACATTTGCGATCGTAGCAGGAAACACTGTAAACGGCGGCAACATGGTGTCAAACCGTGATGGAATTATAATTATGAACGAAAAATGGCCTGAAATATCATTCTGAAAATAAGCTGTCGAGCAGACTCCGACAGTTTATTTCAAGGTATTCAAACCGTAATTAGGAATCGTGTGGCTCTATAACTTCAAAATTGTTCATGATTTATGATAAGAAATGCAAATCTGCAAGAAAATCTGATTTCAAAGTAAAATCAAAGATAGACGGCGCCACTTTTTTAAAGATACATATGAAATACGCGCTTTTTTGCAATCGGTTGATCGCGGACATATCGAGTGCTTGGAGCACAAAAACGTTTAAAAGTACTATAATAGTCACAAATCTAATCAAATCTGGTCCGTGTATGTTTCGATTGTGAATATTGTGTGGAAATTTGAAAACGTCCATTGCCTTACGCGTAGACTAAATATTTCAAACATTTTTTTCTTCTTTCAAAAATCAATGAAATTCACTATATGTTTTTACGCTCTAAACACTCGATTTTACGTTGTGAAAACAAGACGAACCGATAGACTTTATTTCACTTTGTCATGCACAATTTGTAGCAGGAACCAGTATGTATTTTCGTGAGTTTTCTGGACTTGATTCCTTTCTCGTGTTTATGATATAGCGTTCATAAAATTAGGACGGCATGGGGCGTGGGTCCCTATTGACTTCAAAGTGGCTGCCATTTTATTTTATTTTTCAATTTATTTTTTAACTGCAAATAAATTTGTTTGTCTTAGCACAATGATTAAATAAAAATTGAAAAGCTAGTTTGCCCCACATCCGACGTTTCGTTACCGAGTCATGAGGCAAATTTTATATCATGTACGCAAACGTAAGGCTGTCAAACTTTGCATTTAACAAACAATCTAGCGAGTGCACCAATGGCGAGAATAATAGCGCTATACTTTGCTGGTGTTAAGGGTAAACCAACATTTTGAGAGGGCTAAATTTGATACACTCTGCCAAATATCTCAAAGTGTTCGTCTAATCCCAGAAATTAATGAAAGTTTTGATTTAATTTATTATTTATTTAATTGCATCATACAGGGATAAAAAGCTAAAAATGTTAATTGAAACAGTTGACATTTTGATGAGGGACTCATTCCGAATAACAGAACCTGGTAGAGTATAATAGTCCGTGAATAACTGTCTGTTTTTCAATCAATTTATTTAAGTAGGATACATCTTGTACGGCATATTACATAGTGGCCTATGCATGCATGTAAAATCATTCAGGTTTACATACATTTTCATTGGCAATAAACCCGGTGACATGTGTTTCATCAGAGAGACATACACATTGATTTAGCGCCTTGAAATGTCTTGTGGTCGGTAGATTCCGTTGATCTTGCGATTTAATAATAATTTACCAATAAAAAGCACTACACCCAACTACCATATAATTATTAGCCCTGACTGACGGAAAGTAAGAGTAAACATTAAGTATGTAATATAGACAACACATAGTCTGTGATGGTGATGGTATTGTCTTTTCACCAGTCGTTAGAAGTAGTAAGCCTATGATGAACATACCATGTTCATCATAGGCTTACTACTTCTAACGACTGGTGAAAAGACAGTATAATTTATACACTAAAAGCTTTATGGTGCTTTCACATAGTACCGGGTGAGCTTGGCGGCCCCTTACCGTCTAATAGAAAAACAGCAGAGTCCCACACGGCGAACAATCAGCAAAAAATGTCAACACCGTGTCTATACCGGGTCCTCACCGGCCTGGTACCTGGCTCACCGTCCTCGTACAGTTCTAGCTTACCATTCTCACCGTGTCCTCACCGGGAACATACCCCCTTCTAACCGGGTCCTAACCGGCCGGAACGCCTGGGTACCGGCCGAATCGCCTTGATAATGTCATCAAACCATCTTTTATAAGCTGAGTGCTCAACTCGCCGCTTCATTTGGGTTTACATGTTAATTGTAAAGAAAAGAAATATGTTTTGATCTTAGCAAGTAACGTATATCATCAGGTTTATACAGGGCACTGGCATTGGAAAGGGGATTAGACCAATTGGTATTAGACTAAATGGGTTTTAGACGAAATGGTTATTAGACAATATGGGTATTAGACCAAATGGATATTAGACCAAATGGATATTAGACAAAGTTGAAATTATACCAATTTAGACCAATGGGTTTTAGACAAAATGGTTATTAGACTAAATGGTAATTAGATCAATTGGATGTTAGACATTTAGCCCCACTGGTCTTAGACCAATTGGTATTAGACTACATGGGTATTAGACCTTAGGTTTTATACCTAGTCGCAATTCACCAGGACATTCACCGGCGGGGAATTGAACTCCGGTCTCCCGACACTAGCCGGGCGCTATAACCACTGAGTCACCGGTTCTTGCTGATAAACGGCAAGTTAAACCAGAGGTAAATATTTGTTTCCAGATTTTAACTTAAACAGGCGAGAGAATCTCTTAATCAGCGCATTATTGAGATTTGGCTCTTGAATAGCGTACTCTATAACAGGTACGAGGAATCCCGTAGTGGATTTTTTTTTAGAATTGGTCCTCCAAACAATGTTTAAAGCTATTTTCCCCTCAAATGGCTGAGTGTCAGGGTTTTTTATATTTTTTATTAAACAAGCATTTTCTCTATATTAAAATGAAAGGGATTATTTTTGTACATGTATATACCTTTGTTTCGTAATACTATAATAGAAATATAATGGGTAGGCCCTATAGTAGAAAAAAGCAAAAGCAAAAGTGTGTGTTATATATCATTGAGCAAGGGGGTCGCGGCAATGCCTTGGGTTTAAGAAAAAAGTCCGCTAATAAACTTTTAGCTATTTATTTAAATATTTTCAACTTACTGAGTCTTGTCACAGTTTTCATACTTTGGCCATATGTTTCTTTTATACCAAATATACAAGCATTTTCTAGTAAATCGCATTCAAAATTTGCCTCATGCTTGTACATTGTTTAGTAATGTTTAGTTATAAAGTTATATAATAATATTACTCACTGTTAATAGCGACAAGGCACATCACTCTAAATATGAGCGCTCAATGCGCATAGCATACATATAAAAATAAAATAATATGAGGGCCATATCCAAAACCATCGTTTTTGCGAGGGACGGAATTTGAGTGACATTTTTAATTATCCTGATATCCCAGTTAGGAAATTAGATACCTCAAGTATATGGCATGAATGATCTACCAATACACTACAACATGCAAGAAAAAAAACGTAGCCACGGTTAAGCAAGTTGCCATAACAACACATTTTGTCCATGCGAGGGACGGAATCGACTACATAAAAAATTCCGTCCCTCGCAGTTTAAATAATGTATATCATAATATCATTAATTTGTCTAATCAGTGTAACTGGAAAAGCAGAGCATTAAAAGTTTAAAATTCCGTCCCTCGCAAAATTACAGAGAAATTCCGTCCCTCGCACACAAAAATGTGTTGCTACGGCAACTTACTCCAACATGATTGGGTTTCTTTGGTTTGCAGTTGAAGTACAATGGGTGCTTATTCAAATAACATACTTGAGCTGGTTAAATTCCCAACTGGAATAAACTGACAATCAAAAATGAAAAGTATGTCTCTTCCAGTTGACATACTTTTGGATATGGCCCATACATGTTAACAAATGGATTATAAGAGTACGCGGTACATGGAAAAAGGGCATAAAAGGCGCCCTCAACTTTGGCAGAAGTTGAGTTTTTCACATAAATGTAATGCTTACATAATACTAACTACCACCTAAAATGTGCAATATTTCATGTGAAATTCATTGAAATTCATCAGTTTGAATTTCGATGTACGAGGGTCATTCAATAAGTTCTACCTCCTACCTCATAACATTGCTAAAATAAATGTCAGTCTCATGACATGATAATGGCTCTGAATCAGAGCTCCACATTATAGTAAATGAGTCGGAGAGAGATTTTGGACAACGGAAACGTAAAATTACCTTAAAAATAAATGCATGTTTTTCGACGGTTTTATCGTATTATATGGTTAGATATAAGAGCATGATTTTAATACTGAAAATAGATATTAATTAATGATATCTGATAAAATTATAGTATTATCATGTATGAATCAGATTGTAAGCAATATTAACTAATGTAGGCTTGCAAATAGTCTAATATCAACTAAAATGTATTGCTATGCCTGTGTCATACTGGAATACTGATAATCAGTCTAATTTTCGTTATAACAACTCAAGCCATAGTGATATAATAGTCACTTTATTATGTGCAACCTTCAGAATAATCAATCAGGTAGTCAATGATAGAAAATCATCTCTTTGGTAGACTTGTAATCCCTCTATTTAGTCCGGTACATTGAAAATCACTTCTTACTCATGAAGTTAAATATGCCTTTTGCAGGGCGCTCTAAGGGAGTGGTAAACTTATGGTTGTTTTGATCTGGTTCTGGTTATTCAGATGGCATAATATTTCTAAAGAAATCAGTCACCTTTACTGTTTATGGTCTGTTAAAGATATATCTGACATTCGGTTATAATTGACCGATAGGTATGTTTTGCCTCTTACAATAAGCTAAATGAATAGCACTTTAGCGACATTTTGCTGTTTTTCATCCGTTTCCGTCACACTTAATGTAAGTGTGGTTTTCACTGCATATCCAGAGAAGTACAACCATTACTTGGATCAATTTACAATGTATTTGTAGCTGAGGTTCCAAGCTACAATTGTGTGATATTTCATAAGACTGGCTTATATAATAATAATAAAGTTATGAGATAGGAGGTAGAACTTATTGAATGACCCTCGTAGATCCATCGAAAATTACCAAATTCATCTAATAAAAGGCCACAGATTGCTCTACATATTTGTAGCATGTTGATTCAAAATAACCTTGAATACCCCATGAGGTGTTGCGTGAAGCTTAGCCATACTACCTCTCTAATTCAATTTGTGATGTTTTTTAATCAAAATGCACAAAATTTAATAGCAGTATGCCTTTGGAAATGCTGAAAAAATGTCTTTATTTTTAATTTTACTGATCTTTTTTAAAGAAATCATTTACATGAGAGGGTTTCTATATAAAGGCCTATCATCTATCTTAACAAGGTAAACCTTTTTGAATTTCATTTTTTGAGAAATCTCTCCCCGCCCCTTCAATCATAACAAAATGTTTAAGGTTTGAGATGTGTTTTCAACAGTTTCTTAAAGACTGTTACAGTTGTTTTAAGTTTTTATGTTGGAATATAGGTAGTTCATTCCAGAGATGAGGAGCTGCAATTAATTTAAACGAATAAAGAAGGAAAAAACTTCTTTCTTTTGTCTTGTTAATTAATATGTTGTCGAACTTAATATCGTCGAAGTAAAGTTTTGGGACAATGGACGGTGGTTGCAAGGGGGCAGAGCTGTACATTTTTTTAAATTTAGACCGTTGAAACACGATATTTAAGTCTTATCTTAGCTATTTTTACTTCAAAATTAAGTCACATGCAGAGTTTGGTTTCTTACTACAGGGTGTTCCAAATAACTGGGTTCAAAAGTTTGCGAGCTTATAACGATATAAGTAGGAATTATGGATAGTTTATATTTAAGGATATTAACTAAAATATACTTGACCTTAATTGGGTGAATTCAGAGACCAATCCAAATTAAACTTTTTGAAATACAAAGATTTGAATAGAGCGTGGTCAGAACCCATTTGTCCCGATTTAAGGGTTTATCCTAAACCATGAAACTGTGCGCTATATGCAGTATTCCCGGCATGGGGTTTATTCTCCGAAAGAACTTAACAATAACTCGGACTATAACAAAGAACTTTTTGTTGTTGTTAATGTTTATGTAAATAATGAACTTGTATTATTGCAATATGACCAAGATAATTTTGTTTACTGCCTAAGTCTTTGTAAAGAATGAATGCAAAGGCAAAACTTGGATGAAGTCACAACAATACGCAATTGCAACACATCGGGGGTGTTCCTTAAAAAGTGGGACAAATGGGTTTTGACCACGCTCTATTAAAATCTTTGTATTTCAAAAAGTTTATATTGGATCAATTACAGAATTTAATCAATTAAGGTCAAGTATATTTTGTTTAATATCCGTAAATATAAACTATCCATGTTTCCTACTTTTTTAGTTATAAGCTCGCAACCTTTTGAACCCAGTTTTTTGGGACACGCTGTATATTAAATCATAGTTTTCTTCCTCAATTATAATAGAAATACGCTTGTTGGATGAGTTATTGGATAAGTTATGAGATACCATAGCTCGTAACTATGGTTTGGGATATGGTCAGACATAGGTAATAAGTTATGTTTTATACTCGGGACTTTGATGAAATATGTAAATAAAGTACCCATAAGCCAGCGTTGTTTGATGGGTCAATATCGTTCCCATAACAATACTACAATATGAATCTAGGTAACTACTGTGTTTGTACGATACAAAGTATATAACATAATGAATTTGTGTGAATGTACGAGATGCTGTTAAGAGAAGTGATGATTGCTGGGTCGAGACACAGTATAGTTTCAGCACGGCTCATTTTGACAGGAATTTTGCCAGGAATTTTGCCAAGAATCCGCCCGGCGTTTTAGTATTACAATGCCCACGAATGCAATGGCTCAGGGCTATTGTATACACCTATGAACTTTGAATCCGGTTAAACCGATCAATGCAGTCAGATGCCTGCCAAGAAAATAGGGTACCGAAAATAGCGTGTTTGTTTGTGCACTGTTGACCCACACGTCGTAGACCGAAATTTTAAGAAAATGAAAAAAAATATAGTAATTTGCAATTCGCCATTGTGGTTGATTGCCTGCACCAATCTTAATAAACTTAGGCTCATTTTGAAGGGGAGGTCCTATTCCTTTGAGGATATAGTTTCCGTTTTAATAAAAATAAATAAAAATCCCCATTATTTGAGGCAATAATGATGCATTTTCAATGCGATCGAAAAATCGTAATTTTACATATTTCAATTCGTCGTAGCAAAAACTTTGTGCACAAGAATTCTTCCTACAGTATTAAACTTGTTTAAAACTATGTTAATTTGTAATAAATCTGTGGCTAGCAGTCAAATTTACGGCTTATATTCACCTACTAATTTCAGAAAATCACGCAAAATGGAGATTGTCCCGATATAGCGCCGAATGCCATTGTTAGAAATAACACGTGACTAAACAATGACACATGACTAAACAATTGCTATTTTTGTTTTATGTTTACATATTACAAACAGAGTGCCCGGCATGTCACTCGCGGTTTTAGTTATACCATTGTAATACATGCTACTACAAGACACGATAATATTGACGACTGGGGGATGTTATCTATTTAAAATCATTGCCAAAGTTGGCCAAAAAATAGACATCAGTGAATACATCCTAGCCACATCGTACTACATCGCTGTATTCATCTAGAGGTAAACATGGAGTTTTCTACATATTTTGGTCAACTAATTTTCAAAAAAATGTCGCCCTCTGTAGTCAATGATATGAACATCCCTAGCATAGGCTATACCTTTTAATAGAAAAAAATATCTATATTATCGACTCGCACGTAGAAACGATCGGTTCTTTAAAAAAAATGAATTCTTTATCCAAACATTAATATTAATGATATTTGCGTCCATTTTCAAAATGTTGACATTTGTCGGTCAGATTCAGGCCTACTTTTTTAAATTTTTTAAATGCTCATACACGAAAGATATTTTTGTCATGAAATTGGTTGCGGCTTGCCTTTTTTGTATCATCGATCTCATATGTACCCCCAAAAATATTAATTACTTAACCAAATAATGGTATTTGGGCTAATTTCTCAAATTTTGATATTTGTCGGTCAAGCCTAGAATTTAAAAAAAAAATGGTTATGATTTCTATGCGAATTACTTTTTTGTGGTCAAATTGATTGCGGCTTGACTTTTTTGTATCATCGATTTCATATGTACCCAAACAAATTGAATTACTTTATAATAACCAAATAATGGTATTTGGGCTAATTTGTCAAATTTTGATATTTGTCGGTCAAGCCTAGAATTTAAACAAAAATAATTATGATTTCTATGCAAATGATTTTTTTTGTCGCAAAATTGATTGAGGCTTGACTTTTTTATATCATCGATCTCATACGTACAAAAAGAAAATTGAAATATTTAACCAAATAATGGTATTTGGGCTAATTTTTCAAATTTTGATATTTGTCGCTCAAGCCTAGAATTTAAACAAAAATAATTATGATTTCTATGCGAATGACTTTTTTGTGGTCAAATTGATTGCGGCTTGACTTTTTTGCATCATCGATCTCATACGTACCAAAAGAAAATTGTATTATTTAACCAAATAATGGTATTTGGGCTAATTTTTCAAATTTTGATTTTTGTCGGTCAAGCCTAGAATTTAAACAAAAATAATTATGATTTCTATGCAAATGACTTTTTTGTCGCAAAATTGATTGCGGCTTGACTTTTTTATATCATCGATCTCATACGTACAAAAAGAAAATTGAAATATTTAACCAAATAATGGTATTTGGGCTAATTTTTCAAATTTTGATATTTGTCGGTCAAGCCTAGAATTTAAACAAAAATAATTATGATTTCTATGCGAATGACTTTTTTGTGGTCAAATTGATTGCGGCTTGACTTTTTTGCATCATCGATCTCATACGTACCAAAAGAAAATTGTATTATTTAACCAAATAATGGTATTTGGGCTCATTTTTCAAATTTTGATTTTTGTCGGTCAAGCCTAGAATTTAAAAAAAAATTGTTATGATTTCTATGCGAACAACTTTTTTGTCGTCAAAATGATTGCGACGGGACTTTTTTGTATCATCGATCTCATACGTATCCAAACAAAATTTAATTATTTACCCAAATAATGGTATTTGGGCTAATTTTCAAATTTTGATATTTGTCGGTCAAGCCTAGAATTAAAAAAAAAAACTTGTTATGATTTCTATGCGAATGACTTTTTTGTCACCAAATTGATTGCGGCTTGACTTTTTTGCATCATCCAAACAAAATTTAATTATTTACCCAAATAATGGTATTTGGGCTAATTTTCAAATTTTGATATTTGTCGGTCAAGCCTAGAATAAAAAAAAAAAATTGTTATGATTTCTATGCGAATTACTTTTTTTTTGTGGTCAAATTGATTGCAGCTTGACTTTTTTATATCATAGATCTCATATGTACCAAAAGAAAATTGAATTATTTAACCAAATAATGGTATTTGGGCTAATTTGTCAAATTTTGATTTTTGTCGGTCAAGCCTAGAATTTTAAAAAAAATTGTTATGATTTCTATGCGAACAACTTTTTTGTCGCCAAATTGATTGCGGCTTGACTTTTTCGCATCATCGCTCTCATACGTACCAAAAAAAATTGAATTATTTAACCGAATAATGGTATTTGGGCTAATTTTCAAATTTTGATATTTTGTCGGTCAAGCCTAAAATTAAAAATAAATAAATTATGATTTCTATGCGAAAAACTTTTTTGTCGTCAAATTGATTGCGACTTGACTTTTTTGTATCGTCGATCTCATACGTACCCAAACAAAATTGAATTACCCACATTTTGGGCTAATTTTCAAATTTTGATATTTGTCGGTCAAGCCTAGAATTTAAAAAAAAATTGTTATGATTTCTATGCGAACAACTTTTTTGTCGTCAAAATGATTGCGACGGGACTTTTTTGTATCATCGATCTCATACGTATCCAAACAAAATTTAATTATTTACCCAAATAATGGTATTTGGGCTAATTTTCAAATTTTGATATTTGTCGGTCAAGCCTAGAATTAAAAAAAAAAATTGTTATGATTTCTATGCGAATGACTTTTTTGTCACCAAATTGATTGCGGCTTGACTTTTTTGCATCATCCAAACAAAATTTAATTATTTACCCAAATAATGGTATTTGGGCTAATTTTCAAATTTTGATATTTGTCGGTCAAGCCTAGAATAAAAAAAAAAATTGTTATGATTTCTATGCGAATTACTTTTTTTTTGTGGTCAAATTGATTGCAGCTTGACTTTTTTATATCATAGATCTCATATGTACCAAAAGAAAATTGAATTATTTAACCAAATAATGGTATTTGGGCTAATTTGTCAAATTTTGATTTTTGTCGGTCAAGCCTAGAATTTAAAAAAAAATTGTTATGATTTCTATGCGAACAACTTTTTTGTCGCCAAATTGATTGCGGCTTGACTTTTTCGCATCATCGCTCTCATACGTACCAAAAAAAATTGAATTATTTAACCGAATAATGGTATTTGGGCTAATGTTCAAATTTTGATATTTTGTCGGTCAAGCCTAAAATTAAAAATAAATAAATTATGATTTCTATGCGAAAAACTTTTTTGTCGTCAAATTGATTGCGACTTGACTTTTTTGTATCGTCGATCTCATACGTACCCAAACAAAATTGAATTACCCACATTTTGGGCTAATTTTCAAATTTTGATATTTGTCGGTCAAGTCTAGAATTTAAAAAAAAATGTTATGATTTCTATGCGAATGACTTTTTTGTCGCCAAGTTGATTGCGGCTTGACTTTTTTGCATCATCAATCTTATACGTACCAAAATGTTTTTGTATTATTTAACCAAATAATGGTATTTGGGCTAATTTTCAAATTTTGATATTTGTCGGTCAAGTCTAGAATTTTTAAAAAATGTTATGATTTCTATGCGAATGACTTTTTTGTCGCCAAATTGATTGCGGCTTGACTTTTTTGCATCATCGATCTCATACGTACAACAAAAATTGTATTATTTAACCAAATAATGGTATTTGGGCTAATTTTCAAATTTTGATATTTGTCGGTCAAGCCTAGAATTAAAAAAAAAATGTTATGATTTCTATGCGAATGGCTTTTTTGTCGCCAAATTGATTGCGGCTTGACTTTTTTGCATCATCGATCTCATACGTACCAAAACAAAATTGAATTATTTAACCTAATAATGGTATTTGGGCTAATTTTCAAATTTTGATATTTGTCGGTCAAGCCTAGAATTAAAAAAAAATTGTTATGATTTCTATGCGAATTACTTTTTGTGGTCAAATTGATTGCGGCTTGACTTTTTTATATCATCGATCTCATACGTACCAAAAGAAAATTGAATTATTTTACCAAATAATAGTATTTGGACTAATTTGTCAAATTTTGATTTTTGTCGGTCAAGCCGGTAATTTAAGAAAAAATTGTTATGATTTCTCTGCGAACAACTTTTTTGTCGTCAAATTGATTGCGACTTGACTTTTTTGTATCATCGATCTCATACGTACCCAAACAGAATTGAATTATTTAACCAAATAATGGTATTTGGGCTAATTTTCAAATGTTGATAGTTATCGGTCAAGCCTAGAATTGAAAAAAAAATTGTTATGATTTCTATGTGAATGACTTTTTTTTTGTCGCCAAGAGTTTTTTGTATCATCGATCTCATATGTACCAACAAAAATTGAATTACTTAACCAAATAATGGTATTTGGGCTAATTTTTATATTGATATTTGTCGGTCAAGCCTAGAATTTAAAAAAATAATTATGATTTCTATGCGAATGACTTTTTTTGTCGCCAGATTGATTGCGGCTTGTCTATTTTGCATCATCGATCTCATACGTACCCAAAAACAATTGAATTATTTAACCAAATAATGGTATTTGGGCTAATTTGTCAAATTTTGATATTTTAGAATTTGAAAAAATTAAAAAAATTCTATTAGAATGACTTTTTTGTCGCCAAATTGATTGCGACTTTTTTCGATCTCATACGTATCCCAAAAAAATAAATAATAATAATAATATAATGATATTTGGGTCCATTTTCCAAATTTCGACATTTGGCGGTCAGGCAAATTAAACTAGATATGATTGTGATCATAGATCACGGATATTAGTCGAGGGCTTTTGACCCCTAGTGACCCTTTTTTGACCTTTGACCCCAAACTTATCATTGATTTTTCATCTTGGTTTATCAATGAGCACAGGAAAAGAAAAGTCCACGTTTTGACCCCTAGTGACCCCTGTGTGACCTTTGACCCCTTATGCTTTACAATCTGAGTAGTGGTGCACATAAGGGTTCTTATGACCAAATATGGAGTTAAGATTACATTATGTTGATATCCATGCTGATCAAATTACGGGCTAAATATCTGTTTTCAATCGAGTCATTCAATGCAAGACCTTTACTGGGTTAGCAAGGTGCATGGAACCCATCGCATAAGTGGCATCTACCAATAGTCAACAGGAGTGGCATACAATGACGGCAGTGACATACAATACAACTGTATAGATGGTGATGTAAATGGCGGACAAGACAAATATGATGAGGACAAGCATATACGCCAGTGTATGAAACACATCACATAAGTGGCATCTGCCAATAGGCCTAGTCAACACCAGTGGCATACAACGATGGCAGTGACATACAATACTATTCAGACTACTGGATAAATGGTGATTTAAATGGTGGACAAGACAAATATGCCAGTGTCCAGACTTCTACTCGGTGAGCAGGGGTGTGCATGGAACACATCGCATAAGCGGCATCTACCAATAGTCAACAGGAGTGGCATACAACGATGGCAGTGACATACAATACAAATGTATAAATGGTGATGTATATAAATGGCGGACAAGACAAATATGCCAGTGTCCAGACTTCTACTGGGTGAGCAGGGTGTGCATGGATCACATCACATAGGTGGCATCCACCAATAGTCAACATGAGTGGCATAAACGATGACAGTGACATACAAGACTATATTCAGACTACTGTCTGTATAGACGGTGATGAAAATGGCAGACAATACATATGCCAGTGTCCAGACTTCTACTGGGTAAGCAGGGTGTGTATGGAACACGTCGCATAAGTGGCATCTACCAATAGTCAATAGGAGTGGCATAAACGATGGAAGTTACATACAAGACTATTCAGACTTCTGTATAGACGGTGATGTAACTGGCGGACAAGACAAATATGCCAGTGTCCAGACTTCTACTGGGTGAGCAGGGTGTGCATGGAACACATCGCAGTGGCATCTACCAATAGTCAACAGGAGTCGCATAAACGACTAATATGGTGAGGACAAGCATATACGCCAGTGTATGAAACACATCGCATAAGTGGCATCTGCCAATAGGCCTAGTCAACACGAGTGGCATACAACGATGGCAGTGACATACAATACTATTCAGACTACTGAATAAATGGTGATTCAAATGGCGGACAAGACAAATATGCCAGTGTCCAGACTTCTCGGTGAGCAGGGTGTGCATGGAACACATCGCATAAGTGGCATTTACCAATAGCCATCAGGAGTGGCATACAACGATGGCAGTGACATACAATACAAATGTATAAATGGTGATGTAAATGGCGGACAAGACATATATGCCAGTGTCCAGACTTCTACTGGGTGAACTGTCATCTGTAAATAGGAGTAGAAGAGTGGACTATATCACAATGACGGTCCACTGGAGTACCACTTCGTCCGTGGTGTAAATCAGGGTTCACCACAGACGTAGTGTTATTCCAAATGCCCATCATCAATACCAACCATCACACAATTGTGTACGCCGCCAGCTTAGGGGATGAAGAAATCGTCCACATAGCAGTTAAATATACCATCCTTTTTAAAATGTAACATCACTATCTTCAGTCGGCCATCCATTAAGAGGCCCTAATACATGTAATATAATACTATGATATGTAATATTCAGGTACTTCCATTCTTCAAATACAAATACTTAAAGACATATATCTTATACATATAGCTCTTTCACATTTATGAAGCCTACTTGTAGTGCCGCATATAATCATATATCTTCCAAATATATGTCAACAGGCAGAACAAAATAAGTTGACTTCATTATATACAACTATACACTACACCAAACCCACACGACCCAGCTAGGTTTTGTCCAAAATCATTTTACCATTCAAATCCACCAACCGCCAAACCCGAGAACCGCGAAAGCCGAGAACCGCTCTAGTTGTTAATAAAATTCTTGCTGGAGAGGAAAAAAAGGGGGGGGGGGGGGGGGGGGGAAGAAGGGGAAAGGGGGAAAAAGAAGAGAAATAGAAGAAAAGAAGAAAAAAAGTTTGGGGGAGACGGTTAAAAGGGGGAAAGGGGGAGGAAGAAGGGGAAAAGAGGAGGAAAAAAAGGGGTAGAAGGGGGGAAAAGAACGAAAAAGAATATAGAGGGAAGAGAGGGAAAAATAAATTTAAAAAAATCGGACTAGCGGACCTTATTTCAATTTCGGACTAGCGGATATATTTTTTAATTCGGACTAGCGGACCTATTTATATTTCGGCCTAGCGGATCTTATATTCAATTCGTACAAGTGGCGCTGAGATTATTTTCGGAGTAGCGGCCCTTTTAAAATTGGGACCAGCGGACCTTATTTCAATTTCGGACTAGCGGATATATATTTAATTCGGACTAGCGGGCCCTATTTTCGAACTAGCGGACCTTATTTTTATTTTCGGACTAGCGGATCTCAAGGAATAGGAAAATCACTGTTCGGACCTAGCGGACCGTCGGACTAGCGGTCCGTCGGACTAGCGGACAGGAACCGAGCCCACAAGGCTGTTTCGTGTGTACGGCAGAGTCAGCTTGCAGCCTATTTAAACGACACGGATGGGTCTTACCTCGATAAATATTATATCACATGATGCAACGGATCTCCTCAATCAAACCGTTACTCAAAATAGCAGCTGCATTCATGTATCATGTATGCATATGGAAACGTTTAAGGCCAATTGTCTCATAAAAGAATTGCTACACAGCGGTGCAGTGTGTATGCTCAAATACAAGGGTCAGTGCACACAGAGCGTATATCAATGACTTGGACTTACCATTATTAGGCATGGGGGAGTTCCCTATTTGAGCATTACGAAAATACTCAACGTATAAAAGAACAAGACAAATTCTTTTATAACTAATTATAACCTGAACTATAACATCTTTAATGGTTCCAACATTCACACTTAGTCAGTCAGTCAGTCAGAAATTGAATCTGGATGATATCGGGAATGAACAATACGAGTGATACCCCACACTGGAAATGTATGCTTCGGTTTGACGACGATGGACAAACAGGTACCTACACCATTGGCCGTTTTCTTGCAAGATGCCGCCAATTACGATAGAACCAATCATAATGAGTTTTTATATCAAAATTAAAGCTATTAAAAAAGTCTCCAGAATGGCATGTGAGACTTATATACTAGAACCTACCGGTAAGACGTTTATAGCGCCATCAATGCAAATTACCTGCAAAAACTTACAATATTTTGATCAGGGCCATTGAGAAATCGTGAAATATAGGTGCAGCAAAAAGCCTCTGCCGTGAGAACGTCACTATTATTTTAGATTATGTTACATAATTGGTTAGAGAAATGTATTTACTATCAAATAAGAAGCGAGACCTAGTATCCACACTCAACAGATTTCTCGCTATGGGTACAATTACCGAAAATATGAAAGTCGGCCCCATGCTTAAGAGTGTAATTGGTGGTAAAATCAGCAAATGAGACCACGTTACCATATGCAAACAATCGATGACCTCCCTGGGTTCAGCACATCGTGGAAGCTTTATGCGTATCTGTTGAATTTTATCAACAGCTTGTGAAACTCTATGAGGTTACACCCTGTGAGACACGACGAAGTGCAAGCTTTCCAACTAAAATGTATGTATAAAGCTTTCCTCAGCCACCAAAACTATATGATTTCTTTTCATGAAAAAAGAGTGGTGAGCGGGGTACAAATAGGCATTTGCACCAGGCATTGCCCCCACCCGCTGCCCTTAGTATAGATGCCAATGAGTGCCTTGTTTGTGGTAGTATTAATAGGAGTATCCTTGCATGTTTAAAAATACAGGTGATCCGCGTGTCGACTTGCACTTTTCCACATTATTTGTATTATTTTACAGGTATGACTAACACGGAAGTACAGAAAGCGCTTGAGACGGGATACCGCATGCTCAACCTGACAAGTGTCCAGACGCACTCTATGAACTCATGAGGAAATGTTGGCAGAAGACCCAATTAGTCGACCAACATTTGACTTCCTAAAGTCGTACCTAGACGATTTCTTTGTAGCTACGGAACCAATCTTCAAGTAAGTAGGGCAGGGCTGTCAACTTTTGGATTTGCTGGGAGAGATACAGACTAAAAATAATTTTCTCGTAAAACATGCACAATTGTTTTGCCGCCAGCAGCTGAAATATTGATAGTGGGGTGGGGGGGGGGGGGGGGGGGGGGGGGGTGGGGGGTTCGACATCAGTAAAATAACTTGATATAGCTGGAATGGTTCCTTCTAAAGGTATTCCAATAAACTGCGCATGCCAATTATCATTTATACATTTCTGCACATGGAGTTTTCCATCACATGTTGATCTCAGTTGAAAATTCCCATAGCGTTACACTGCCGATAATGAGCTAATTGATATTCATGAGGTGATTTACTACAGCGATTTTACATTAGATTTTTGACTTGCTCGATAAATCATGAATTGCAATGCTTTTTAAATCAGGAATCTGAATAGGAAACATGAATTTATTGGTATAAAATGTACAACTAACACAATGAAATGGTTATTGGGTCTGATGTTTTAATACTTTGTCTACAACACAGTGATAACTTGCAAGCTTCCAGGGGGAGAAATACTTTTGGGCGGCAGTGTATTAAGAGATAAGAAGCGCCCATTGATACCTGCCATGTGCAGCGATCCATGGTCCGATGCGACATTGTTATAGTTGATGGCCCATCGATTATCATCATTCAGTTTAATCTGTATCACGACTCATCCTTTGAGTAGCAGAGCGCTATTTTTAATCCAGTGTTATCCACACGTGTATACACTTTTCTTAATTTCCTTTCCTGAATGCTCTTTAGTATGGGATGGTGACCGTGTCACGAAAGGTTCACCTCTATGTTAATTAGTTACGGAGGTATTGATTCTGTAATGGTGATAAACTTTGTTATCGTAATACCTTGTGTATATGCCCAAGAATGTACCCAATAGGTTTTAATTGTCATATCTCTTCTGAAATGCCAAAAATATAGCGATATAAATGTATATTCATTTTAGAAATCTATCACGTTCTGTATGTCGATAGCCATCCCATGCTAAAGTGCGTTCAGGTTATTTAAAAAAGTGTAATGAACGTGTATAATACTGGATTCAAATAGCGCGCTTACTCAAATAATGAGGTCGTGCTACAAATTAAACTGAATGATGATAATCGATTGGCGATTGACTAAACAATATTTGCATCGGACCTTGTGTACAGCGATGATAGCTGTAGTACCGTGCTTCTTATCTCTTTATGTCTCAGATGCTATTGTAAATATCAGCCAATCGATATGACAATTGGACCCATGCACGCGCTATTAAATCCTGCCTGCATAGCAGACTAAATATTCGCGCCAAATACAAATACATATGGAGTGCATAGGAATGTACATGCCCCTATAGTTTACCGTGAGACTGTGCATAGCTGTACATTGCTGTACATCCCCTACTAAAGGTCAAATCTAAAGGTATACCTTTGTGTAAATTTGTAACACATTATTTGGCTGGTAAATACCACATATTTGATATCAATGGAAAGCTTGAAACACATTTTATCAGCTACAATTACTTATTCTGTGATTAAAACTACTCTCTTTGAGAAATGCTATCTGGAAGTACGAAGTTTCACGTATTTCGCATGACATCGGTGTTCCCCACCTTACGGACTGGCCTTTTTAAAAGGTATGCGAT
>JAYJML010000283.1:0-14750 GCA_035610835.1 Ophiura sarsii | reverse complement strand
CGTTTGGTCAATTGGCAACCAGTGCAGTGAGTTCAACAGAGGAGATATGAGGAATGACGACGTGGAACCTGAAATACAATGCGCGCTGCACGGTTTTGAAGGCGTTGTAGACGAACAATGTCCTTGCCTCTGCAACCAGATAACAAGGCATTGGCATGGTCTATTTGGATAAAACAAGAGCCCGCATTGCATTAGAAGAAGCATCATGGTCAATAAATTTACGTATTCTGGCAAGGTTCCACAAGAGGAAATTAATAGATTTACAAAGTGATGTAACATGATGCGACATGGTCATAGTACTATCAAATGTAACCCCTAAGTTTTTTATACTGGGCGATGGACTGATTTCTGCTGAACCAACTTGCAATGTGATGTTGGACAGTTTCACAACTTCTTGCAAATGCGCATTTGTCTTTTGAACCAGATGAGGATGACATTTGAAGTCGATTTGTGTCGAGTAAAGGCCGAAATAGGAACTATATGACCTTTTTTTACAGTAAAAAATTTAGACTGGGTCCTGCATCCCTCTATATGGCCCCCTCTGTTGTGAGCACTCTCACAGAGGCATTAAATTGTGAAGATTGCAAGGATTCAGCCTAATAGTCAGCCTAATAGTCCGTCTGTAACTTTCAACGAATAGGGAAGTGAGACTTGGTGAAATAAGGTGAGAATCCATCTTGGAAAACGAATAATATTTTTTACCAATCTATGTTTAAAATAACCAATTGAATAACAGGCATTGTAATTGTAATTCAGACATTGTCACATTTGAGTAATAAGCTTATTTATGTATATTCTAAAATCTGGAGTACTATGAGTGTGAGTACGTCATGTACGTAGTAAAGGTAGAACAGTACTGAGTCGATCGAGTCCGAGTCCAGCAAAATACTCGAGTTCGGCTCAAGTTCTCTGTGATCTAAGTGTGTTCAAATCTGAAATCTGGGCCCAAATGTAGGCCCTACTGTATGTAATCCAATGGACTTGATGCAGCGGTAAACAGTACGCTAAATCTTGCGCGTCCCGAAGACACGAACGCGTACATAGCATCACAAAAACTTTATTTGGACCGATGACGTCAGCTACTTCAAATAATGTGTTTACATTGAATAAAATAGTAAACAAATGTTTGTGCATTGATTGCATTGATTTTGCCCAATTGTGCTACTAAGTAAGAATTTGGCAACACTACCACGCTACAATATGGACTAGGAACACTAGAATGATAAGGGGAACCACAGCTGTCTTGGAAAAGTGGACTTTTCAACATCCATTTTGAAATAATATCCTGTTATTCAAACTTAAACAACATCCACATCAAGTGGGTGGGGTCCAGGGGCCCTGGATTTAAAGCATTTAAAAGCAAAGATCAGCATTCTGAAGCAAGAAGAATTAGGGTGGTTCGAGACCCATTATTATGTTGAAACCTATATAAAAAATGTGCGCGGAGCGCGCAAAAATGTCAGTGTGTATAAACTAAAATGTTGCAGAAAAAATTCCTGAAGCCATCTTGTTAAGCTTGAAAATTAAAACATTAAAAAATAAAGTAATACGCGCGAAACGCGCACAAATTGTGATTTTTTACTCTAAAAAAAGTTCAGTATGACGTTTTTAACCTCCACCACATAATACATTGGTTCGAGACCCATTATAATGTAGAAACTTGTAGAAAAAATGGGCGTGATGCGTGCAAAAAAATTCAGTTTTTTAACCTAAATGGTCATGGAAAACTTTCCTGAAGCCATCATGTTAAGCTTGAATAATGAAACATTGAAACCAAGGACGCTCTAATTATATATCCTGGATTTAAACTAATACGCGCAAAGCGCGCAAACATTGGCATTTCTAAAACGTAACACGTATTTTTAACACTAAAAAGGTCCAGTATATCGTTTTTCCACGTCCCCCACATTGACATTATGGGGACGTGGCTAAGCTTAGATGTGACTCCGTGACCCCCACCCCATTTGCGCTTTGCCCTTCCCTTCCTCCTCCTCCCCTACACATCATTCTCCTTTTCCTCCTTCTTCTCCTTTTCCTCCATTCCTCCTCTTCCTCCTTCTTCTCCTCTTCCTCCTTCTTCTCCTCTTCCTCCTTCTTCTTCTCCTCTTCTCCTTCTCCCCCTTCTCCTCTTCCTTCTTCTACTCCTCTTCCTCCTTCTTCTCCTCTCTCCTTCTTCTTCTCCTCTTCTCCTTCTTCTCCTCTTCCTCCTTCTTTTTGTAAACTCTTATTTTTAGTTATCTTGACGAAACCTAACAAACAGTGCTTTTTATAATTTCTTGGAACCCGTTTTCTTCAAGAAAATGTATACTTTTATATAGATTAAATGAATAATGAAGGAGTTACAACAGTTTTAAGGAGGCTATCCCTATCTAATAAACATGTTTAAAAAATAAATAATACATAAATCAATAAATAAAATAAATAAGTAATACAATTACATCACCAGAAAGGTCACCCCCGACCCCCCCCCCCCCCGATTTGAACACGGACCTCCAGCACCCGGGCCCAGATCCTAGCCACTACACCACGCTCAGTCACACTCGGCGAAGTATATTCGCCTCGTTATATAGCCTGGGTCCGTTTTGTAGCCTAAAAACCTGCACGCCGGGTTATAAAAACATTTGTTCCGCCCAGTTGCCGTGTGGTGTAGTAGAGTTAGGGTTATTAAGATGAAAATTACAAAATGTTGGAATGAAAAAGAAGGAAAAAAATTGCTGTATAAATCTAACTCTAGTACACCACACGGCAACAGATTTGTTTTCCGACCCCCAAAATTCACCAGAAAGGTCATGGATTTGAAATGTCTAGAGAGACCAAATTAAGCTAATTTCAGGCAGTTTCAACATAAAAAGGCAAGGATTTTGCACGCTTCATGCGCATTTCCCCAATATTTTTCTCTTTGCCTTCTTGTGTTCATACTGGTGCCATTACTGGCTAAATCTCCCCAGCTAACTCCTGGTCTCCAGTCCCTGGACCCCAATCAAAGAGTTTGTCTATAGACCTCTCCAGGAATATCCAAGGCATCTCTTGCTAGATCAGCCCTAGAAATAGTCATGTGGCAGATAATAAATCACTTAGCAAAAAAAATAAAATCTGTCCTGAGGAAGGGGACTCATTGGCTATAATAAACAAGTTTCTATTTTGGCGTGACTCAACTATTGATACTTGTACAAACAAAGGTTTTAGGTAAGCCATGATTCACAATTTGTATGTTCCTCCTCTGTGTACAAATTTCTGGCCACTTAGGTTCCCCAATTACTCTTTCAATTGGACCGACATTTGGCTCGCCACTCCACAGTGCACGGATGAAGCGAGGTTGATCTCATTAAATTGGAAAATCCTTCACAATATTTATTCCATTTATTCTATGTAAGATGGGTAAGGTAGAGAATAATATTTGTCACACATGCAACGTAATTGACTATATCGACCATTTCTTTTTCAAATGTAATCTAGTTAAACAACTATGGTCTTACGCTAGTCAAGTTATCTCGCGTAAATTATCTACATGTTTTGTATTAACCACTGAAATTGTTATATTAAACTATCACAATAATACTTATGACCATCACGATTTAAAATTTATTAACCTCATCATTGCCGTTGAGAAACTGTGCATAAGCAAGTTTAGATATGGCAACCACCCAAATCTGTTATTCCTATTTGAAAAAGAACGCTGTCTTCGTAAACTGATTTCACTGTAAATACTATGTCATATATATTAATTATGTCGTGATATTAAATGTTGTCTTAAATATTATAACTCAATGTTTTTAATCGATTGTCACAATGTACATACTTGCTATTATTATATTATATTATTTTGTAAATATTGATGTTATTGTTTAAATATATTGTATATCATAGAATAAAGAATTTTAAAAAACAAAAAAACAAAACAATGTTCAGTGAAAGTCAACCATGTTAAAGAAAGAAAAAAGAGAGAAAAATAAATAAATCTGGAAACCCATTACTTGATCTGGAAATCAATGCGTTGCACATAGTTTTCTGATTTAAAAACTAAAAACTTGATTTCAGCATAGATTTCAGCAATTATTTGTACTTTCAATTTGAAAGTGACTCAGACATAACTATAATATAATACAATAGCAAAACTAATTGTGCAACTACCATTTATCAACTAATTGATGCTTAATTAAATTAATTCCTTTGTTTAAAATAACATAAAAATGGCACAATACTTTAAAAATGTAATTTATATAGAGTTGATATGTTGTTGCTTCACTGCCACATTTGCATGGAAAATATAATTTCAAAGGTTTTTCGTGCTAATGTTAAGGTAATAAAACATCTATTGTGCACGCTGACTGAGCTGTGCCCCAAACTGGCGGCATTGAATTGAATGATTATATAGTTCAATAAACTGGCAGCATGGAATGATATTTAGTTGCATAAATGATCAATTATGCCGTCTCCACATGCCAGGTGTATCTTCTCCGCAGTGGCGGTGTATCAAGGTCAAATACTCCGGTCATGCCTGCATCACTACGAGCTGATTGGATGGCATCCTTAACAGCGAAGAGTACTGTGTTGGACAGGCACACAGCAGGCTCCCCAAGGCCCTGAAAAAAGAGAAGAGAAAGAGATATGTTAGGACCTGGGTTTGAATCCTGGTCATGCTGTTGAAAATAGAACTGTATTGGTTAGGTAATCAGCAGGCTCACCAAGGCCCTGAAAAGGGGGAAGAGAAAGAACTATTAGGACCTGGGTTCAAATCCTGGTCAGGATATAGCACTGTGTTGGCCAGGCATACAACAGGCTCACCAATGCCCTGAAAAGGGGAAGAGAAAGAGAACTACATGTATTAGGACATGGGTTTGAATCCTGGTCAGGATATTGAAAATAGAACTGTTGGTCAGGCATACAACAGGCTCACCAATGCCCTGGATATAAGGGTAAGATGAATGATAAAGTGTCCATAAAAAAGGGTGCACGTGTTTGCGCAACTTGTTTACCATGAAGATCTCATGTTTGGTGTAATATGTTTATACACACAGAAAGATGAAAGATTTAGCTTTTATATGCCGTTTATTTCATCTGATTTGGTTTTGTCAATCCTGAGATATCTACCAACAATCGACATTGTGCCACTTTTACAGAAAAAATGATCATTATGAGCGTCAAAACTATACTAACATTTAGTCTATCCATGGACATCAATCCGTTAATACACCTATCAGTTGTAAGACGCACTATACGACCCCCGGGAGAGGTGCGTCGTGGGTGCGTCGTTTACCAATAATTTTTTGACGGAGGGTACGTCAGTGGCAGTCTTTGGTCCGTCAAAAAAATGACGGAGGGTGCGTCCAAGGTCCGTCACTTAATACATGGGTGCGTCACAGTGTACATCTGTTTACGAACAACAAAATACGACCTTTAAATATACGCTATAGGCCTAGTACTACCACATAACTCCTAATTGATACCGCCAACCAGGCTCTACTTTAATACTGCAAGCATCACTCCGATATTTTATACGCATGTTCTAAAATGCCTGAAATCACTCGATCATCGCCGATTGCAATACAAGAGTTTGGCAAACGAAAAAACAAAGAACCGACAGTAGACCGGGGGAAGCACTCGTAATCACCCGTGTTGTCCATGCAAATTTTAGTCAAATTTAGGGCATCGCATGTGGGGGTCATCAGGAGAGGGGGGGGGGGGGGGGGGGGGGGGGGGGCGGGGGGGGGGGTGGTATCTGGCTATTTGTTTAGTATACAAAGGTTTACATCGAGTTTGTAATTTCATTTGGGGAGGCATCAGGGTGAGGGGGGAAGCCCCGGGGGACTTATCACAATAGCGGTATACGTGTATGTGCCGCCTTTTGGGGTGCCTTTTCTCGAAGTATATGGCTGGTATTGATTAAATCAGATTTTTTTTTTTGTATTTTTAAATACCCCCTTAAATTCTTTGATGGTTTACAATCCGAAGTTCAAATGTTTAAATACACTTTCGAGAACCCATTTTTGGTTAAAATACACTTTTGAGAACCCAATTTTTCTACTTACAATGTACGTCCCGTTTAATTGTAAATAGGCGCAAACCTACATGTATAACAACGGATGAAGGATGCCCCTTCCCCCACCATACACCCCCCCCCCCCCCCCCCCCCCCCCCACCCCACCTCCTGTTACGCCACTGAACGGGTCGAAGCAGAATGGGAAATGTTCTCGAAATTGTTTCATCCTCATCCTGACGTTTATGATAATTAGTTAAATATTTTATGAATTTTAGACCAGTCAGACATTATTGTGCATATAAAAGTTCTCCTCTTGGTTCCGTCCATCCCGGTCTTGGTCCGGGTCTATATAATTATTCGAGGGCCAGGGTTGACAACATCGAATAAGGGCGGATCCCCCGTGAATCAAAAGTAGTTTCATTTTCAGTAGTGATCGTGTTTTATCCAGTTTAGTCAACGATATCTGACGACGGGATGCGTCGTCATGGTCCGTCAGAATCCACCGTGCGTCCAAAAATTGACTGAGGGTGCGTATTTGGATGGCAATGGTCCGTCGTATTTTTGACACAGGGTACGTCATGGTACATGAGAAGTTGACGCACCTCAATAAAGTGACACACCACTCCCGGGGGTCGTATAGTGCGTCTTACAACTGATAGGTGTATAAACGTAGGGCGGGGTACTCATTTGGCCATTATTGTTTTACAAAAGAGACTGAAGAACAAAAAAGGAATCAATTAACTAAAATTGTAGGGTCATTGCAAGATAAAACTCTTTTATATTAATAAATATTGCACGTTTTTGTCAAAATAATATTCATAAACGATATCATATCCAAAGAACGCAGAATAATCAAAGATTACAAATGCTGGCAGACAGTGCAATTGCAAATGAATTGGCTTTTGAATGTTCTTGTTGTTAAATTGTCTTTTTGTTGAATGGTACGCGAGTGTTTGGGAAATGAATGGCAAACTCTCTTACTTCAGCTAGGCTTCTTGTTTCATGATATTTTAATACCAGGAACACCCTCTTCTAATGTAAATTGAGGCCGCACTGCCCGCCATATGGACGTCTGTCTTGTTTTGAAAATGTAGGCCCAAATGAACATTTTGTGAAACCTATTCATAAGGACCGGTTCGAATCATGTTAGGCCAACAACAACAAAAATGATCTCAAAGCTTGCAAAGGCCTCAATATCGGGTGACACGCGCGGTTTTTTGTCCATTTCTTTCTTTTTTACATTTTTTTTATATTTGTGTGTCAATTTTTACTCTCACTATTTGCAACCGTTGACACTTTCTGATATTGTTTTTTTTTCCTGTTTGCATGGCACTTGTGAAGGGCGATCGTACAGGTGGAAGTTATCTTAGGAGTAAACCTTTGAAACTGTTAAGTGGCACAACATCGATTTTGGGTAGCTTTAGTAAGTTGGCCATATCTGAAGATTGACAAATCCGAATCAGACGAGAAAAAAACCGCATCTGAAAGCCAGGTGTTTAGTCTTTTCAGATGTATAAAAATCGTACACAAAATGTTAGTTAGTTATAATACACGTGCACCTTTTTTTAGGGACACCCTGTATAGGTAAGGCATACAGAAGGCTCACTAAGGCCCTTGGGAAGATAAATGTGTTAGGCAAATAGAACTGGTTTAACATAGCTAACTGCAGTCTGAGGCCTTGGATATAGGGAAATAGACATGTAAGGACCAGGGTTCAATTCCAGTTCTGTAGCCTCAAATAAGGCTAAACTTCAGTCTAATATTACAATTCAGTAAGGTAAGACATTGTCTAATAATTGAGACCAAATCAGTGTTTTCTCAATTCCTCAATCCCAAACCCCAATGTGCCGTACACACCTACCTAAATGAAGCCCCCACACTCTCACATTCAATGATTTGTATGCCTCCCATCCTACCCACTCCCATGTTAGTCCAGTGGCGGCACCAGCCTCATAATTTTTTAGGGGAAAAAGGGTGGCAAGATTTTTTTTAAGGGGGGGGGGGGGGGGGGTTTAATGGGGGGGGGGGGGGCATGACAAAAAATGATGCGCGCGAAATTGTCAAATTTGAGCTAATACTAACTAATTTGGTATGAAAATGCACGCTTGCGCGCAAAATTTAGCTGTTTTATACTAAAATTGTCAACACTTGGTGTAATTTAACCTAATTTAGTAAGAAAATGTGCGCACAGTGCGGAAAAAATTGCCTTTTTATGCTAAAATTTGCTTTTTTTTCTAATTTTAACTAAATTGATTTTTTGTTGTTGTGCCACCACTGTGTTAGTCTAAACAGTTTCAATCCCATTACCTTTGAGGAGTACACAGCCTTCATATTCCTGCTATCCCGTAGTAGAGTCACATTGAATTTCTCTGGTACGTCCATCACACAAGGAATCTTGTAGTTCAGGGGACCATCAGTGATTAGTTTGCCATCTTCTGTGTAGAGAAGTTCCTCAAACATGAAGTACCCATAGCCCATCATAAAGGCTCCCTCGATCTGTATGGGAAACATATACATTTGTTACACATTATAAGAGCATTTCTCCAAAAAGTAGGGGCTTAAGAACTGACTTTCCCCCAAATATGTTTTTAGAATGAAAATGTTTCAAAAAAATTGGGGCTTCGGAATGCAAATTTTAACAATTTTTGAATTTTCAATAAAATGGGGTCTTAATAATAATAATAATACAAAATACTTACACCTAGCACATAAAGTCCCTGACCAGGTGCTTTGAGGTTGGCTAATTCAAAAAATATAATCGGTACCAAAAATCTGAGATATACTTTAAATGAGGATTTTTCTTCTCCGCAGTTTGATACCTCATTCAACAAAATCGAATGGATACTTTTAAGTTATGGCGATTTCAATGACCGTGCATAATAACAGCCAAGTTGCACTAGGTATAGGAAATCATTGATTTGTGTGACAGTTATGACAGTAATCACACACAATTCATTGAACTCGCCATAACTTTAAAAGTATCCATTCGATTTTGTTGAATGAGGTATCAAACTGCGGAGAAGAAGTTTCCCCATTTAATGCATATCTCAGATTTTTGGTACTGATTATATATTTTGAATTAGCCAGCCTCAAAGTACCTGGTCAGGGACTTTATGTGCTAGGTGTATATAGCGCCTTACATAAAGTTCTCAAAACGCTTAAATACAAAGAGAAAAGTACAATACATAAAATACAAAAAAAAAAGAAGAGAAACATACAGGAACTGTATATCAAAGATACAGAGGGCCTGCACAATAGTTGAGAATTTACTAAACAATCAGACACTATGTATTCAAGATATGAGTCTTGAGACACTTTTTAAATTGGCCAAGAGATGAGACATTGAGCGAATATATGATGGTAAACTGTTCCAAATCTTTGGTGCTATGATCGCAAAGGTTCTGTTACTGTAAAATTTTGTGTTTCCTGTAGCCGGGATGCGAAGAAGATTTTGAGTAGAAGAGCGAAGGGTTCTTCGGGTGGGGGTGGGGGTGGGGGGGGGGGGGGGGGTTAGTTAAAGAGTTCTGTGATATATGCTGGTGCCATATTGTTTAATGCCTTAAATGTGAGCAGAGCTATCTTGTATTGTAAGCGTTGCTGAACAGGGAGCCAGTGAAGCTTACAAAGAATCGGCTTCATATGGTCACGCCTTGAGCACTGTGACACGAGTCGGGAAGCAGAATTTTGCACTCGTCTTAAGATCGAGAGCTGATGCAGGCTCAATTTTTAACGATGAACTCTATTATAGCAACATCATTTTACGATAACATCTGAGTTCTACAAATATTTTACCTGTCCAATATCAATCGCAGGGTTGATACTTCGTCCAATATCCATAACGATATCCGTCCGCAAAACATGATGGTTACCGGTGAGGCAGTCAATCTCTACCTCGCTACACGCCACGCCGTATGTGGAATAGGGGTAGGGTTGACCTGTTTTTGTCTCCCAGCTCCAAGTGATATCGGGGGTTCTGTGGAAGAGATTATAATGGTATTCATTATTATTTGGTTAACACTTTCCATGCGGCTATAGTTTTACCTTTTACCTTTTAGGCTTCGTCAACCTCTGTAGGCTGAAGCCCTCTTTCAGCATCTTCCATCTGTGTCTGTCTTGTGCTTCTCTTGTCCATGTCGTTCCTCTGTATTCAGTTAGCTCGTCTCTCCATCTATGTTTCTGCCTGCCTCTTCTCCTTTTGCCTGTACGGGGTTGACACTCGGTTGTTCTTATTGCCCACCGATTATCATTTTGTCTTGAGATATGTCCTGCCCATCTCCATTTTATTTCCTTGATTTTTTTTGATGATGTCTTTTACCTTGGTTTTATCACGAATGGTAGTGTACATGTAGCACACATTGAATTACAAATTCTTGCACACATAATACTAGTAATGCCACATGTGACGCATGCGCTGTCTACTAAAATAGCACATAGTAATGCCACATGTGACTATGCGCTATCTACTGACGATAGCGCGGCCACCGCATACACATGTGCTAACTTAGCACACATAGTAATGCCTCGTGTGAATGTAGTGTGACATGCGTATAATAGCACACATGGCACACGTAACTATGCGCTATTAGCACTGCCGCCACGGTTATACATGCGCTTATCTACTGAAGTAGTGCCACATGTGATAAATGCGCTCTACTGAATGAGACAATGTGCACATAATATCTTCAAAAGAAAGAACAAAATCAATTGTTTCTGATGGTGTTCCGAGTGCTGGCTATGGCGCCTCTGAGCATACCATCGGACCAGGCTTTCAGTTGACGTACGCATAGGAGCATCGTTGAAGCTAATGTCCCCTGGTAACCTTTATTCCAGATCTTAAATAAGAAATCTTGTTTTATTATACAGAGAATCCACTTTACTCATGCGTGCTCATAACAAAAGGTTTTAGCTCCCATATTATTCGTTGTACAGATCAAGTCAATGCACGACCTTCAAGCAACCCTTTGAATACAAGCGTTAAAAGAATGATCTATACACTGGCGGGTTATTTTCAAACGAGTATCCATCAACATTGTGTGTTGTACAGAGTAAGATATATTCTGGTGGTGTTGCTCTTTTTATAATCTGAAACCAACTTTAGCTCCCCATCGCCGATACGTGTATTACCTCTAATCACCCTTCAGTGGTACAAGACTTGATCGAGTCTATCAATAGTTATCTGATTCCCTTTTCCACATAGATTTCGACATCATTGCGTCTCCCAATTTGTTTATTAAAAAGCTAGCTTATTGTTTTGCTACAAGATCTGACTTTCCTGAGTGAAGTTGTATCAACGATTTTCTAGAAATTCATCGGTTGTACAGATTTCCAAAAGAGCCTTAAATTGGTAATCATGGTATTAAATTTAACGTTAGTAACGGTCCCGTTTCTCATGTTTCTCTGTTTTGGAAATGTGTTTGCTTCTTGTATACAAATAGCTACAAATAGTATATTAGCCTACATGTAGCTATAACAAACTAAACGTGATGTACACAACCTTGCGCTGACTGGTAAAATGGTTTTACAACAAGTTTTGCTATCATTATCAAACCGAACTCAAATTAAATCAAATTAAATCACTTATTTATCGCGCTAATATACATGTATAGTTTACGCATACAATTGTTTAGAAGTTAAATAAATCAAAGAGATAAATGATAGAAAAAACAACAACTATAAACATGATGCTACATTAATCCACCGTCAAGTTAACAAATATATATAAAAAAGCAAGGCATTCACGGATACACCGGGGATCGAACCCGTGTTGCCGTTTGCAAACAACATGGCCTACGATGCACGCCACAGAGATCGACGAATGAGGTTGGTGATAGTTTAATTATTTAACCATTTATCCATTTATTTATAACGAACGGATTTTTATCGTGCCATTTTTGCCATTTTATACCATATTATTTGTATGTTACTCTCGCACAAAATGTGTTTATAATGTGATTATACTCCTTATTTTTGAAAGAACGGTAAAAAATGATGACATTTTCGAACACAAAAAATTGCATCATTTATACGGTCCACAATCATTGTTAGACTGGACGTTGTGTGACGTGTTGCATAATTCATGTATTCAAATTACTGCTTCGAATCGATCTGTTTTATGTACGCTTTTGTTATACTTCTCGGTCGCTCATCGCCAACGCTGTGCATGAGAACAATAGAAAAGTCCCCTCCAGGTTAGAGGGCGGTATCTGTGACCTCTCACAGCAGGGCATAGGGTCAAGGCAGGGTTAATCATATTAATGACAAATATGCAAATGAGCTAACTGTCCCCTCCTATTATATACACTCCTTGATATTAGGTTGAATTAAACCAAATTTAGTTAAAATTAGACAAAATTTGACAGTTTTAGCGTAAAATGGCAAAAAAAAATTGCGCGCTTCGCGCAAATTCTTGCCCCCTAAATGTTTCTTGACCCCCCCGGTTGCCCCCAAATTTATGATGCTGGTGCCGCCACTGGCAGCATCACCAGTCCCTGCAGACTCTTCCCCAGTAACATTACGGGTGGGTTTCCTGAGGGGCTCAACTCCCACTTCGAATAAATGTTTCATTCTTTCTGATCTGCGCATCATATGGTATTCTCGGAGAGGTGTAATATCGCTTAAAGCAGTGGTTTCCCGTTGCCTTCTGTTTCAGTGATATCCCGCCCATCAGGATTACTTGGATGTACCTCTAGTTAAGTTGTCATATGGCACTGTCATAAATCAACTGGTATCTGGATGTATGTTGTTAAATCCAGTTTTGCTCATTGTGAGCCAGGAGATTGAGACTTACCTCTCCTAGCCACCCTGGTCTGTCCGTCACCTACTGAACAAGTCAGAAGGCTAACAACCCCCACCGGCTAGAAGGTAGAGACGTGACCAGGACATTTACCCGTTATCGTCTCCTCACATGCTACACTACAAGCTACTCTAATTTTCACTACATGCTACATGCAATAAGGCTACCAGGGACGGTCTCCTCCTTGATGTCCATCATTACAAGAAAGACAAGAGATTCCAGGCTTTACTATACAAGATAGAGGGGGTTCAAAACAATCGAAGACAAGAATTTCTATCCTTTGTTTGGTTATATTATCTCAAAATAAATATGGGCAACTTCCGACTCATTATGCTTGATCATATCACAATTTACTTACGTATAAAATCCTGACGCAGACAAGTTGACTCTATCCATGTACGCTGCTTTCACCTGCATCCAATAAAATGTAAAAAGTACAAGAATTAAAGGGGCATGAAGAGATATGTTGGAGGATGCGCCCTCAATTATGATCAAAACTGGGATTGGTATATTTTTATAATTGTATTACATGTATGAACTTACACCTATAAGGTGGACTTTGTACATAACAACACATTGATTCCAAAATGCTGATCGAGCCGCAATCAGCATTTTACTGTAGACTGTTCCCCTGCAGTATGCGTGATAAATAACACGAACCATATTTACATAGAGGGCGTTTTAAGAAAAGTTTCAATAAATAGCGATGGTATTGTTTTAATCAAGTTTTGCTGTGTTTTTGTGGTTTCAGGTAATTTGAGCTTTTTAATACAGTCGGCAGTAGTTTTTGGTATAAAATTCTAAAATATCGCCAAATTCAGATTTTCAGTGCGAAATTAGTATTTTAATGATATTTTAGATTAAATGTGTTTATTACCGTAAATACAATGGTGCTTTAATGGACAATGTAGTTAATATAAATATCACATTTCAATTTTCGATTTAGCAGTCTCCGAGACAATCTCAACGCATGTATACTGTTGTAATATCAGTAATTGTGAAGAAGATACCGTGGTCTAATGGTTGTTCACCTCCACTGTCACACGGGAATCCATGGTTCGATTCCGCTGGGGGAGCACACTTTTTTAATATTACATTTGTACTTTTTTATGTTCCATTATATTGTTTACTTACAATATCATTAGTTTGTTTATTCTTGAAATGTGTTAAATCAAGTTATCACATTGTACCAATAATATTATAAAAGAATGTCTCATAAAGTACGATATCTATATTCACACATGTGTATTATTATTTAACGTGATATTATAAGTTAACACTTGTTGAGATGAAAATAAAGACTACACTACCTCTATGAGGTTAAAAGAGAAAAAAATTAGTTTGTTTATTAACGAGACTCTTTTTATCTATTAATATTGTTCAATGAATATTAATAACCACGATTTCTTTTTTTATTCGGCTCATGTTGTTATGTTCGTTCGTCTGGCTGTTCGTCATGTTTATTTTTACAAAACGATTGACTACAATTATCCATCAAAACCTACCATTTATGCAATACAAAACAAAAACTATATTGGTGCAGTATTATCAAAATATTAAGGAATGCTTTTCTACTAAAAGATTCGCATTGTGTAGTAAGTATGATCAATCTTGATTAAACAAGGTCTTCTAAAAAGGTCTTCTAAAAACTGGGGGGACGAGTGTTCAAGGTGGCAAAAGGATGAGACGACTTGGAATGGATCTGTGGAATTTTGTGGAAGTTGGCAAGAGGATCACTAGTGTGTTGTTTCTGGAAGGACTGCTGTACATAATCATGTAATTTACATCGAAATATATTATTACAAATTTAAATTAAATTATAAATAATGATATTTTCCTCTTGCCACTTCCATAAAATTCAACAGATCCATTCCAAGCCTTCTCATCCTTTTGCCACCTTAAACACTCGTCCCCCAGGTTTTTAGAAGACCTCGTTTCAAGACTATTTAAACAAAATATGGAAACCCGTATTGAGTA